>CAKNYM010051504.1:98500-114672 GCA_932195095.1 Andricus curvator
ACTATAGTAACCAAAAATTTTAGTTGGGACAACGAAACTTTTGTTCGATCAACCAAATATTTTTCTCGGTGTAGAGTGTAGACTGTAGAAGTGTAGAGTGTAGAGGATTGTTTTGTATTTATTGTATTTTACATTTATTACGGAAAGAGGGATTTTCGAATGTTTAAAGGAGTCTGAGGAGATGGAAAGGGGGATTTTGGATTTTAAAGGGAGAGGATGAAAAAGAGGATTTTTTATTGAAAAAGGAGTTTGAGGGGATGGAAAATGTGATTTTCAGTTCTAATTAAAATAATTTATTTATTAAAATTTATTAAAAATTTATTAAAACTATCTGTAATTATTTGCAATTTTCATTGAGTATGTAATTTTTTTCTCAAAATGGATTGAATACCATTTTTGTTTTCTTAGCACACTTTTTTGTATTGTCTTGGCCCTTATGAATTGCATTATACGATGACCCACACTCATGATAATAAACCTTGTTAATACGATCTTCAAGAGCTCTTGGATAATTTACGACTGTGGCATAATACCATCTGATCTGCGACCATACAGGGCGCGCTTTTACAGGCAATTATCTTTCCCTGCTTTTATTGTCTCAACCCGAGGCAAGATTTTTTTTCATATTCAGGTGCACTGCGAAACATCTGGAGGATAGTCTTTTTCTAGATTAGATTCGAAATGATAGGGGGAAGACAAATGATGCTTTATCGGCTTAGTATTGTGGGTAGTGCATGTTTTATTCAAGAGGGGAACCTGTATGGACGGATGTTGTTTTGATTAAGAAATTATTTTTCCGAAAATAACGGTGTGGCTTGTCCTCAGTGATTTATTGAAAGTTTAGAATTTATAAAGAAAAGGGAATTTATTGCAATATTTGTTATATAAAATAAATGACAATTCTAAAAACTATATAAACTATAAGTTATAAACTTTAAGTTATAAAATATTACTGTTTCATTATCATGGATGAACAGATCCTTCGGTATTGCTCGAGCAGGATACTATCGACTAGTCACTAGTTTATAGTCTCTAAATATTTGATGGGTGAACCACGCGACCGGGGGCACATCTGCGTCTCTGTCAGCTTCAATTATTAAAGCACCATATGCTTCCGAGTTTCGAATTTTGAGCACGTCTGTAAGTGTCAGGTATCGCCAAACACCGTGGAAGAATCGCCGAGGGGGAATTTGACACGAGCAAAACGCTTATCAAATTAAAAAAATGCGCAAGTGAAATTTTACATTTTGAGTCTAGCATTTCCATAATCAGAACTTCTCTAAATGGTGGCAGGGGTGGGACTGTGGGAGGCGCTCAGCTACTTTTCCTTTTGTGCAGTCAAATTGGAACGTACATTTAAATTGTAAAGTCTTTCTATTTGCATTTAATTGCATTAAAATGTAAACTGTTTGCACAATACCAATTTTCCTTTGATGACCATGGTTACTTTTTCAAAGTAAAACTTTTATATTCCCAGTGTGTCAGCATTGGTTATTGATTTAAAACACTTCAATTCGTCAAAGTCGAATTTGTGTGGGTTTCGTTTCTCCCTTTCTTTGCGTACCTTCCATGTTTCCATCATGCATTAGAAGCGACCAAATGGCACTCGATACGAAACACAAATCCCCCATTCAGCTCGCGCGTCACGGCTGTTGCGACTCGACTTATTAAACGAGATTGCCCTTGTAAAACAGTTGGTCGCGGATTCCCCACCCCTTCTGTCTTTTGCTCACTTCAACGGCAGATGGGGATATCGGGGTGGCATAGAGAATTCACAACACAGCCAAGAATTTAATATAAAATATATACGACATGTCCAAATGACAAGGTTCTATCTTAGGAGTCCGAATAAGATGGTTCTATTTTGGTGGAAAAATCTCGAAGCTCGCCAATTGCCATGTAAATTGTATGGCGCAGCAGCTCTCTGTCCGATAAAGATCCTTTCAATTTGTACGCTCCGAGATAGAACCTTCTCCGGATTTAGATCTCAGATCAACATGGGCCACCCTAAAATTTTGCGCCCTTTTTCAATTTTCTTTACTAGTTTTATTCGATTGCAGAATTGTCAAGTGAAAAAGAGACAATACTATTTAAAACGGACTTTTTCCTTAATAATAAAGTAAATGCTAAGGCGCCGTGCCCAAATCAAATATTTGGATACTTTGATGTAAGCAGATAATCAGATAAAAAGCTCTTCGCCTGGGGTAATTGCTAGAGCGATTGATCGACGACCTGTGTCGGAGCGGTGCTGCAGAACGAAAGTGTTGCTCAATAAGCATCACAGGAATTCTAGATTGATCTAAAGTTTATACCTCCCCTTTATACCTCCTTCTACAATTCCCTTTCTCTTGCTTATACCCCAAAAGGGATTTGGCTTAATGGTATAATAATAATAATAAATTTGAAAATCACTTTCTTATTTCAGGCTCCACACTCTTTCCTCTGTTCCCCCTTTGCTCTTTTTTGAAATAATTTATTTTTTCCCTGTTTTCAAAAAACGTCCACTTTTTTCGTTTTTAGGTTAAATGCCAACTGAATGAATAGAAACTAATAAGAAAATCCAACTATTTTTGAATAAAAGTGAAATTTTTTTGGTTTAAATATCTAGTAGTCTAGTACTATATTTTTGGTTCATAATTCGTTTCGTTTTGTTTAAAGACCATTTTTTTGGTTGAAGACTCATTTCTTTGATTAAAAATTTAACTAATTGCTTGGAAAATCTTTAATTTTTAGTCGAAAAAAAAAAAAAATTTCAACGGAAAATTGAACTTTTCCATTATTGGCGGAAATTTATATTTTTTAGTTGAAAATTCAACTATTTGATTACAAATTTATCTCTTTTAGTTGAAAATTCATGTAATTTGTTGACCATTTTAATTTTTTGGTAGAAAATTAATGTTCTGGGTTGGAAGATCATTTTTTGGTTAAAATTCATTATTTTAGTTGAAAATTCATTATTTTGGTTAGAAAATCAACTATTTAGTTGTAAACGAACTTTTTTTTTTTGAAAATTCAACTGGCCTGTAGTAAATTCGTATTTTTTTTGACAATTAATATCTTTGTTTGAAAAGTCAACTATTTTGATAGAAAAAAGCGAGTATTTGGTTAAGAATTAAACTATTTATTTGAAAATTAAACTCAGTGGTAGAAACTTATAATTTTTGTCTAAAAATCATATTATCAGATTGAAAATTGAACTGTTTTGCATGTAATTCGTCTTTTTAGCTTGAAAATTGAACAGTTTTCTTTAAGTTCATGTATTTTGTTGAAAATTCGCCGTTTTTGGTAGAACATTAATCTTTTTTGTCAAAAATTTATCTTTTTGGTTGAAAATTAAACTATTTGGTTACAAGTTCGTATTTTTCGGTTAAACATTTAATTATTTTGTTGAAAATTTCATTATTTTGGTAAAGCCATCTTTTTGACCGAAAATTCGAATGGTTGTATTAAAAATTCTTCCTCCTGGATTAAAAATTCATCCTTTATGACAGAAAAGTCATCTTTGTTGTTGAAAATAAATTTTTGTCTTAAAAATTCAACTGTCTTCGAAAAAATTAAAAGTTCAACTATTTTGTTGAACATTCGTCTCTTTTGATTGGAAGTTCAACTATTTGATTGTTAATGCAACTGTTTGGTTAAAAATTAATTTTTTGTGTTTGAAAATTCGTCTTTCTAGGTTATAAATTCATCTCTTTTGGCAGAAAATCTTCTTTGGTTAAACATTTAATTATTCTGCTGAAAATTCAATATATTTTGACTTGAAATGTTAGGATTATAAAGAATTTCACATTCAATTCAATATGGTATCTATATACATTAATTTTATTTACAAGAAATTAATCCCCTATTATTTCTCTATTTTCGTGAAGAATCACCTTATATCCCCTGTTTTGAAAGCTATAGCATTGTGGATTGTGAAGTCTGATATTTTAAATTATTTAATTATTCATTATTATTTTTGATCATTTTAATTATTTATTTATATAGGAGGGGAAATTGGGGGAAGTGAAGGGAAATGACAGGAAGTAGAGGAACGTTTGAGTCGGGGAAAGAGGGGAAGTAAGGGAACATTATAGGAGGAGAAGTATGATAGGAAAGAAGGGGAGTTAAAGTAGGGGAACTGACATGAAATTAGAGGAGGGGAGTGAGGGGAAGTATGGGAAATGAGGGGAAATGAGGGGAGGGGAAATAAAGTAGGGAGGGGTTGGTGAGTGTGGGAAATGAGGGGGAAGTGAGGGGAAATAACGAGAGGGCAAGTATTTGAAGTGATAGAGTGACGTGAGGGGTGGGGTTGTGAGGGGGAAAATTAGGGAGGGACCGTAGAGTGGGAACATGGGAATTGAGGAATTATGAGAGGATATGGGAAGTAGTGGATGGGGGGTTAGGAGAGAGAAAGTATATGTGAGGGGAAGATTCAAACTGATGAATTAACGTCTTAATAGGTTATGAAATCCTTTTTTGTAGGTTCGCGGCGCCTACTTTTACTAACTTTTACATTCTCATCAAAGAAGGTATTAGATTTGTGTAAAATTTGACCCCCCCCCCCCCCCCCGTTTTTGTCAAATGTCCACGTATTGAGACCTTCTCAACCCAAAAAACAGGTTTTCGTGAATGTGTCTTTCTGTATGGTGTGTGTGTGTATGTATGTATGTATGTATGTATGTAGATTTTTAGTCTGTTTAGCACGATAACTTTCGAAAGAATTGACAGATTGGTCATGTTCGTTAGCCAGCCATTTTGGATGAAAATTCGAAAAGTATGCGCATTTAAAAAATTTTTGAGACCACTTTTTTTCAAGATTTAAAAATTCTATGTACGGATGTTCGTAGTACTCAAAAAGACGAACAATGTATCCCATCACTTTTTTTGATAAAACAAAAACTACTGGAGTTATAGCATTTATAAAATTCCAAAAAACGAACAAAAATCAACATTTCAAGCCAAAAAATGCACGATATGAAAAAAAGTCAGGAGGAAAAAAACGTTGCTTTTCAAACATTTTACAATATTGGCATAACAACTTTCTGAATTTTTTGAAAAATTAAAAATTCAAATTTTGATCGCACAAAAAATAATGAAAAATCAAAAATTCAATTTTACGGTCGTACTATGGGTGTGGTGAGCCCACGCTTGTAGTAGTTATTTACTACAAGAAACTATCCACCTAGAAACACTACTCGAATCGGGTAGTGTCACGCCTACCCTGAAAGGGAAATGGCTTAATGGTATACTTACTTACTTACTATGCAAGATATAAAAAAAAAAAGAAAAAACAAAAATTGTGCAATCGAAAAAGATCTACAAATTTATTATTAATCACTTTCTGATAGGATGTGAAGTTTTTGTTTCATTTGTAAAAAACTGATTTAAGAATGAAATAAATTGAATTTTTGGACAAACGAC
Organism: Andricus curvator; assembly: GCA_932195095.1. Classification (NCBI taxonomy): domain Eukaryota; kingdom Metazoa; phylum Arthropoda; class Insecta; order Hymenoptera; family Cynipidae; genus Andricus; species Andricus curvator. The sequence goes on from CAKNYM010051504.1 coordinate 103,904, forward strand.
ACAAACCACGAAAAAAAATAATAGACAAAAGTTGTTCACTCAGAAAAAAGCTACACATTTTTGATTAATCGTTTTTTGATAAGATGCGTAATTTTTGTTTCAATCGTGAAAAATAACATTAACAATAAAAAAAAATTGTGGAAAAACGACGCAAGGTACGAAAAAAGATGAATAGACAAAAGTTGCTCAACCGAAAAAGATCTATAAATTTGTTACAAACTTTTGTTATAAAAATACATTTAAAATAAAAAAAATTAACGTTTTGGAAAAACGATACACGCTACAATAACATTTTATCTGACAAAATTTTTCGCCTAAATTACATTTACAAATTTTCTTAGAACCACTTTACGCTAGGATGTATATTTTTGTTTTCAATCGTGAAAAATAACACTGAACATAAACAAAATTAAATTGATGGAAAAACGACACAAGTTGCAATAAATTGCATAATAACAAAATTGTTTGTTTCTATAGGATGCGCACTTTTTTCAATTATAAAAACAAGAAAATGAAAACACATTAATGCATATATATTATGAAAATCTGGAACAAATATTAAAGTAATCGTCCTCTTGGCTATTTGTCATATTTATGGATAAATGTCTAAGAATGACCCTCTTCGACGAAGAACGGGTAAATCTCGAAACAGTGAGGGTACGTGGGTTAGCTTTCGCAGATGACAAGATTGTTAATGCAGAATCAATCGAGGACTTGCAAAGAATGTTGAATAAACTTAATACAAGCATGAAAAACATGGGCCTCAAAATTAAGGTAAATAAAACAAAAATCATGGTGTTTGAGGGGAAAAAATGAGAAAACAATGTGCAACATTGTCCTAATTGATGACAGAGTAGAACAAGTTGACAAGTTCGTATATCTGGGTAGCCTATTCACTAGCGACGGAAAAATAGATGGGGAGTTAGATAGGCGCATAAATAAGGGTAAGCAGGTTATCGGTAGAGCAGGGTCCATTCTCAGAAATAAAAACATAGCAAAAAAAGCTAAAATGGCCATACATAATTCCATATTCGTACCGACTGTACTATACGGTAGCGAGACATGGGCCTGCCAAGAAAAGGACAGGAGTAAAATTAACGCGATTGGCATGAAACCTCTGCGCATAATATGCGGGAAAACACTGATGGACAAAGTCCGAAACGAGATTATCCTCCAAGAACGTGGTACAGGAGAGACACTAGTTGACATATGGGAAAGAAATCAGTTAAGATGGTTCGGACATCTTGAAAGAATGAAAGATGAACGATTAACCAAACAAGTGTATAAAGCTCGGTATAAAGGTAAAGTAAATGGCAGAATGCCCAGAGGTAGACCGCCGAAAGAATGGTTAGAATCTGTGAATGAGACATTAATCCGAAGAGACATAAGAAGCCATAGAAGCACAAGAGCTTGCATGAAAAAATGCATGGCCGTGAAGGAAGCTAGAGTAGTATGCCAGGACAGAAAAGTGTGGCGACAAATAGTTTGTGAGGCTCTTCACTTGGGGTGATCGCTAGAGAGATTGATCAGCAACCTGGGTCGGAGCAGTGTTGCGGAACGTACGTGTCATTTAAATAAATAACACGAGAATTCTAGATCAATCTAAAATATCTATACTTCAAACCTATATACCCATCTACCTTATACCTACATACCCATCTACACAATACTATTTTCCAACCAAGCAAGTCACGCCTACCCCGAAAGGGAAATGGCTTAATGGTAGTTTAAACACTAGTTTACAAAATTAAAAAAAATTTCTGTACATTTAATGCCACTATTTTTTTCCTATGTATTTTGGCTCGCTGAACTCGAAAATCACATTAAAATTTTTTTTATGGATAGGTTTTCGAGATATGATTTTTTGAAATGTTTTTCCATTTTTGTCGGCGGTGGCTTCACATGTTAGGCCGCATATCGAGTTATAAACGTCAGATTGGGTCGTACGAGGTCTCAAATTAAAGGTAATAGAATTTCCAACAATCGCTCTTCATATTGTTTTCCAATCTGTACAGTAGTTTAGGTGTTATATACCAAAATATATGAGAAAAATACATTTTTTGCGCCAAAATAAAAATCGAAAATTCACTTGATCGCCATGCAAAAATAGAACAATTTAAATTATGTCCAGTTTCTTATTACATTCTCATCTAGAGAAGGTATTAGATTTGTGTAAAATTTGACCCCCCCCGGTTTTTGTCAAATGTCCACGTTTTGAGACCCCCTGAACCCAAAAAACAGGTTTTTACGAATGTGTCTGTATGTATGTATGTCTGTAAACACGATAACTTTCGAAAGAATTGACCGATTGGACTGGGCTTTGGTATACTCTTTTAGTCTCCTAAACTGAAGGTCAAGTTCGTTAGCCAGCCATTTTGGATGAAAATTCAAAACGTGAGGGCATTTTGAAAATTTTGTGGACCGTTTTTTCCAAAATTTGGAAATTATATGTACGGCCGCTTCTAGTAATTGAAAATTCAAATATTTTATTCAAATGACATTTTTCGATAAAATGAAAATTTTCAGAGTTACAGCATTTTCAAAATGCAAAAGAAAAAACGAAAATTCACATTTTCAGCCAAACAACGCACGATACGAAAAAAATTCAGGGTAAGAAAAGTGTTTCTTTTTGCACGCCTTACAAGATTATCATAACGACTTTTTGAATTTTCTTGAAAAATCGAAAATTCACATTTTTATTGCACAAGAAATAATGAAAAATCCAAAAAATCAATTTTACGGTCAAACTATGCAAGATACGACAAATGATGGCTGCACTAAAATTGTGCAGTCAAAAAAGATCTACAAATTTGTTATTGGTCACTTTTTGATAGGATGAGTAGTTTTTGTTTTATTCGTAAAAAATAACATTAATAGTGAAAAAATCGGCCCGATAAGCGGGCACATTCTCATCAAAACTTTGCTTATTTACTTTATTTTTCATCTCGTGTGTGGTTTTTCAAAATATTCAATTTTTGTATGCCCTCTATACTATTTCTAACGATTGAAACAATAAAATATAATAATAATTCAAACAATTTATTATTATTATTATAGATTAGCAGTTCGAACTCGAAAGTTCATTGCCTCATCTACCCGAGACCGCCACACATCTCTATCTTGTGCATTCTCCATCCAGTTTAAGTAATCATGTCCTAGTTCTTTTAGATCATCCCTTACATTTTTCTCCCATCTGTTTCTCGGTCTGCCTAGGGGTCTCTTACCAGTCGGTCTCCCTCTTAAAACTTGCGCCACTGTTCTTTCATTGCCCATTCTTGCTACATGCCCCGCCCATCTTAATTTACGCGCTTTCATTACTCTATTAATATTTGCTGACCCGTAGAGAGCGTGCAGCTCATCATTATGCAGTTTTCTCCACTCGCCGGTCTCTTCGTCCCTTTTTGGACCATAGATTTTTCTAAGTACTTTATTCTCGAAAACTCTAAACCTATTCTCTTCTCCTTTCGTCAGCGCCCACGTTTCACACCCGTACATGACGACCGGCATTATTATCGTTTTGTAAATTCTTACTTTGATGTTTCTAGATAGCGATCGCGATTTTAGTAGCGTGTTTGCTGCATAATAGCACCCATTGCCAGCGTGTAGCCGCGCATTGATTTCCGTTTTAATCTTATTTTCGCTAGTTATAATAGACCCGAGGTATTTAAACTCGTTAACCCTTTCGAATTTCATATTTCCGGCCATTAGATCCCCGTCTTGATTACTTTGTCCGGACCTGACGACGGTCATATATTTTGTCTTCGATTCGCTAACTTCCAAGCCAATCTCTTTGGCTTTTGCGATCAAGATTTCTGCATTTTTAGCTACCGTTTCTGTATCATCCCCTAGTACGTCGAGATCATCCGCATATCCAAGAATTTGTATTACCCCATTGAGGGTAGCACCGGTCGGATTCGCCTGCACTTGCCTAACCACGTATTCTAAAACTAAGTTAAAAAGGACGCACGAAAGTGCATCGCCCTGTTTCAGGCCATCGCGGATCGAAAACTCTTCAGATAAACTACCGTTTACGCGTATTCTACCCTTACTGCCGCTTAAGCAAATTTCGATAAGTCTAACCAATTTTCTTGGCACACCCAAGAACTCTAGGATCCAGTACATTCGCGCGCGTATAATAGAGTCGTAAGCTTTTTTAAAATCGATAAATAGCTGATGTACTGCTTCTTTAAATTCCCATTTCTTTTCTAACAGTTGTCTAATTGTAAACATTTGATCGCTTGTAGATCGGTTTCGGCGGAATCCACACTGGTAATCCCCAATGATTTCCTCGGCAAAAGAAGTTAGTCTACTTAGGATAACATTAGACAGGATCTTGTAGCACGAAGGCACAAGTGAAATTCCCCGATAGTTGTTACAGTTAGTTTTATCGCCTTTTTTAAAGATGGGAATAATGATAGAGGTATTCCATTCTTCCGGCATGCGTTCTGTTTTCCAAACTGCGCGTATCAATTTACAAATTTGCCTTGTGAGGCAAGGGCCTCCATTTTTTATCAGTTCTGACGGTAGGTCATCAATGCCCGCGGCTTTGTTATTTTTCAACTTCTTTATGGCCATTTCTATTTCTATATCAGTAGGATCGTTAATTAATAGATCAGCAGTGTGGATTTCGCCGAGATTACCTTCAACGGGGGCTTCGCGTACATTTAACAGTTTATCGAAATAATCTTTCCATAAATTCAGTCTCTCTGTCGCATCGGCTACTAGATTGCCATTTTCGTCCCTCATTACTTCCGTTCTACTTTGAAAGCCTTTCTTTATAAAATTGATTCCCCTGTACATCTCACGCGGGTTATTTTGTTTATTATGCGCTTCTATTGCTAGTATTTTATTCTTTTCCCACTCCCTTTTCTTGGATCTATAGAGCCTATTTGTACTTTTGCTAATCTCGAGATATTTCTTATGTGTTTGATCGCACTTATTTTGTAAACTACTTAGTCTGGCCTTCCGACGTTTCTCAAACCAGAGTTTGCACTCTTCGTCAAACCATGGTTTGCTTTTGGTTACTTTCTTAAAACCTATCGTAAGTTTCGCGGCTGCCTTTATCGCCTTTTTCGTATTGCTCCACAGGGTTTCCGGGTCCTCCTCGTGATTATTGTTATCGTCTCTCTGTTCTTGGAGAGCGTCGAAACTATTAGAAATCTCAACTTGGTAATTTAATGTTTCTGTTGCTGTTTTGAACTTATCTATATTGAAACGAACTGTTGGCTCTGTGCGGCTTGTTTTCTTACTTAACGCTAGCCTAGATCTTAGTTTTACTATCACGAGAAAATGGTCTGAATTTAAATCCGCTCCCCTATACGATCTTATATCGAGAATGTTTGTATGACGTCTTCTGTCTATTAGAACGTGATCAATCTGATTGTGAGTTTTACCATCTGGTGATGTCCAGGTGGCCTTATGTATATTTTTATGCTTGAAATATGTGCTTTTGACAACGAGGTTCTTTGAAGCTGCAAAGTTTATTACTCTGGTTCCATTATCATTACTGACGTCATGCAAACTTTCTGATCCTATTGTAGGCCTATACATTGGTTCTTTTCCAATTTTCGCGTTGAAATCCCCCAATACTATTTTTGCGTCAAACGTTGAGAACTTGTCAAAAACCTGCTCGATTGTTTCATAAAAAAGATCTTTAGTGTCTTCGTCTTTTTCCTCGGTGGGGCAGTGCACATTGATTAATACGTGTTTGCTGAAATTACCCTTTAGTACAATGTATGATAACCGGTCGTTAATGAATTGCATGTCGATAAGTGCTTGCGAAGTTCGTTTATTAATAAGAAAACCAGTCCCCAGTCTTTGCCCCTTAGCTCCTCCCCAGTGAAAAGTATAGTCATCCCTAGAAATTGACGCGAAATCGCCCGACCAGCAGGTTTCTTGAAGTGCTATTACGTCAGTTTTGTATTCAATTGCTATCTTAATGAGTTCGCTAAATCGGCCAGTTTTTAGACTACGCGCGTTTAGAGTTCCCACCCTTAGATCTTTAACTGTAGTTTTTTGTTTTTTCAAGTTAGCCATGGTAGTTTCAAGATAATCCGCACGTCCCAGGAGTGATAACCCCCATACCTCCCTAGGTCTAAGTATGGGAGCTTTCCGACTCTGACAAGGACCATGTCAACTTGTCGTCAGACACATTACAGTTTCATCCTCGTACCCTAGCGTCCCCCTGCAAGGCAGCGCGCCTACTGGCATCAATACCCCTTTGGCCCTATGCAGGCGAATCATTCCACACATCCCTTGCGGGCAGTGTCATCGCTGCAGTGTCCAATGGGCAGCAGGATTTTTCCCTTACAAGATTTTTAGTTTTGGTTCGGGTATAGTTTCTAGGTGGGTACACGCGGCACCTTGGCTTGCCAGAACCCACCCATTGTGTATGAACGCGAATGGGTGGGTCCCCCCAAGCCATGGTTGTCGTGTACCTATTTTTTACCAGTGCTAGATTCACCACACCCACGACTGGCTCCTATCGGCTGTCCGCGACTGCTTATTCTTGTATTCGCAGTTAACCTTGGGGGCTGTTCAGCCTTACGGGCCGTTCCTCTATCCGCAACCTGAGGACGCGCTACGTAGTGGTGATAGGAAACCCACCGAGTAGCAAACAATTTATAATGTAGAAAATTTCGCATTTTGGACAAAATCGAGTGCGAAGCACGAGGTACGTGATGAGAATGTATTCGTTAAAGCCGAAGGAGTTTCAACAAAAGAGAATTCATAATCACGAAATTACAGTTGTCGATACTTTGACCATTAATTTTAAAAGGTCTGTGCACAAATGTGGGGGAAATATAAAGACCGAGCGCGCAGCGCGAGGTAAATACAGTATCCATCGCGAAGCGCGAGATAAATATATTATCGAGCGCGAAGCGCGAGACTAAACAGTCGCGCGCCCCGGGCACGCTCAAGCTTGCGAGCCGCGCGCGCAGTGCGCGATGAGAATGTTACGCGAAGCGAGCAGATTTTTTTTTCATATTCCTTCATTTGAGGACAGAAAGAAACGTTTTATTCATCCTAGTAATCGAAAACAATCCTAAAATGCGAGTCGGAAGTGACATTTGAGATAGATGTCGTGTGTAGTGGCTCTGCATTAATTAATGCTGGGCAAACTCAATAAATCGATTATGGTTTTGTTTTATCGGAAATGGCGATACAGGGGAGAAGCGGAGAACAACACGAGCGAGGCGATTTCAGCTGGGTTTCGCGGTTGTTTGCAATCACGTATGTCAGGCTAGGGTTCCATTGACTATGGTCGTCATTGTCAACAGAACACGATGACATTCCCTTTGTTTACGGTACGCACCACACGACTGACAAATCACTTTGAATACTAACGCGACCGGATTCCCGCGCCCAGAACAACGTACGTTGCGCTTGAATTTTGCGACGGCCCTGGGTACATAGAGGCGTATGTAGTCATGTACGTGACGCAAGTACCACAGGATGCCGTTATTTGTCCGAGATATCATCGATGTGTTTTACACGCTCCTGCTGTGCGCCAATAATGTTGCAAGTTACTGCACCATATTTTCGAACGATTTACAATTTTCCATTTTACATTGTAAGCACCTCGTTGATCTTCCCTTTTCCAACTACTAATTCGCTATTCATTTTGCTTCAGGCGACTCACGCTTTAATGAGTAAGAGCTACTAATAACGACAAAAGTTCATTTAAATCTGAGAAGCCTTTTTAATCATACCAAATATTGTTATTGTAATAAATTCTAGCCGATTCTGAAATTCTATAGAATATTCATGAATATCTCAGTATTTTTAATGTTTTTCTAAATTGTCTAGATTATTCTAAAATAGTTGAAAATGTTCTCGAATATATTCCCTAATACAGGGATCGCAGTGAGTCTCCCATTTTTCTTTCCTGTTCAGGGAAAACCTGAAAATCAGGGAAAAGTCAGAGAATTTTGTTGGTCAGGGAAACTCAGGAAATAGTCAGGGATTATGAAAACAAAATTGCAAAAGTCAGGGAATTCCTGTACAAAACACTTTAAGTTACTGTCAAGAATAATATTAGAGTTGTGACACAGTCACATTAGTGATCAATACATTAATTAACCCATGGGTTAATGTTAACAACTACTGTATTTAGGCCTATGCCTATTTCTGAGTTTTCTTGAATTCTTTTGAAATACTTTAGGGTATTTTGAAAAATTCCTAGAAATTTTAAATCAATCATTTGAATGGATTTCAAAGGAGATGAAAGATTTGAGGGTATTTTTTAAAATTTCGTGGAATCTCAAAGAGCTTTAAAAAATGTTAAGGGATTTTAAAAGATTTCGAAGGATTGGAATATTTTAGGGCATTTTTAAAAGATTCAAAGAATTTGTTAATAAATTTCAATAATTTGAAGGTACATTACAAAGGATTTCAAAGAATTTATTGTATTTTTAAAACTTACAAGGATGTTTTACGAGCTTTCCCAGGCGGAAATATTATAGATAGTTTATATATAGTGTGAAGTATTATATATAATATTCATTTGTTTTATACATTTTTTATATAAAACAAGTGAATATTATATATAATACTTCACACTATATATAAAATATATATAATATTTCCGCCTGGGTTCAAAAGTGACAAGGGATTTCAAAAGATTGTAATTGATTTAATATATTTTAGGGCATACATGAAAAGATTCCAAGGAATTTCCAATTGATTTTAGTAAATTACATGGATTTCAAAGAATTTGAAATATTTTAGGATATTTTGAAAGATTTCAAGGCATTTTAAATTTATTTCCATAATTTAACGGGATTTCAAAGGATTGAGGATTGTAAATATTTTATGGTATTTTAAAGGAATCTAAGACATTTCCAAATGATTGAAACAATTTCAAGGGATTTCCAAGGAATTTAGTGATTTAAAGAGTTTTAAAATCATGCGGTTGTAAAGAATTTCCTATAGAATTTCGGAAGATATGGAACGATTTTGCAGGACCTATAAGGTTTTAATGATATTTTAAAAGATTCCAGAGGATTTTATAAGATTTCCGAGGATTTCATTGATTTTAAGGGATTTTAAAAGCTCTAAAGGTATGTTAATGATATGGCGTTTTAAACATTTGAAGAGATTTTCAAATATTTCTTGAAGGCTTGAATTTGGAATTCACCCTGAATTCTTATCAATTTATCCTGAAATCTTTTAAACTCGTCTTGAATTCTTAGAAATTTCATCAAATTCTTATGAGTTCTGTTGAATGGTTTTAAGGTTTTATCTTAGGCTTATTGAAATTTTCTCATATTTTTTAATTGTTTTAAATTCACTTGAATTTTTTTAATTCTTTTGTTTGTATCTCTAAGACCTTGAAGCGGCACTCACATCTGTTGATAGCAGGCTTCTGGACCTGGAATTATTGTCATCGAAAGGCTACTTTTTACATTCGTGTAATCACTGTAATCTTCCAAATTTTCGATCTCTAGTTTTTAACTGATCTTTAGGTTTCGTTACTCACAGAGACCGAAAATCATACAGTGTTGTCGGTGTCTGTCTGTCTATATGTATGTATGTCTGTATATGTATGGTTACCCTCGTGGTTACCTGAATGTTGTAGCCACGCTAACTTTTGAGGGATTTGTCCAATCGAGTCACCCTTTGATAAACTTTTTAAGGGTCCCAAAATGAAGGTTAAGTTCGTTAACCAGATATTTTCAACGAAAATAAAAAATTTAGAGCATTTTGAAAATTTGGAAAAAATGTTTTTTTCTCGTTTCAGCAATTTTTCTCAAAGTTTCGCATACATGGGTAAAAGACTTGCAAATTATTGGAATGAAATTTTTAATTTCTATAAAAATTAGAAAGGTTATATACTTTTCAAAATTTTCAAAAAATAGAAAAAATTATTTTTCTGATAGATTAAGAGATTTAATTCAAAATTTTCACTAGATATCAAATATACTTCAAAACGATCTGTGTTAAATTTTTCGATTAAACCAAAATTCAAAAAATTAGAGCTTTTTCAAAAAATAAAACAAAATTTTTTTATGAGTTTTGGAAATTTTTGTCAATGTTTCTGGTACACGACAAAAAGACTTGAAGATTACCCTAATGCCATTTTTAATTTCGATAAAAATAATCTAAAAAGTTATATGCTTTTCAACATTTTGAAAATTGAAAATTGATAGATCAAGAAATATCATTTCCAATTTCTACTAGAAATAAAATATATTTCAAAAATATTCCCATGACATTTCTCAATTAGACCAAAATTCAAAAAGTTAGATCATTTTAAAAAATATGCCATTTTTGCCTTTAAGAGATCCGTCAGTTTAAAGCGTTATTTGTAGTAGATTTGAACAAGATTTATAAATTATTTCAATCAAATATTTGAATTATAGACACAAATTGAAAATGTTCTAGATTAATTAATCATAGTGCAGTTGTCTTGGAACTCTTAGAACTGAAGTTCGAACGATCGAAATTAAAGCCTGCGGCTTAATGTGTCTATTTATTAAATTTAGAAAAATTGTGTTTTTTCATTAACATTATAATAAAAATATACCTACTTCTTATATGCTCTTTAATTTTGAACACACTGTTTTATTTTTCAAAGAGAACTGACCCTATAACCTAATTATCGAGCGCGAAGTGCAAGTGTCGCAATGAGAATGTAATCATCAAAATCGCAGGTGCTTTGAGAACCTTCTTTAAAAAAAATTGCATAATTGCAATTAAAGAATGTTAAAAGAATATCTGAGAATTTTTTCAGATTTTTCCTAACGTCGACCGCGTTTTGGGAACAG
>CAKNYM010051504.1:134672-153010 GCA_932195095.1 Andricus curvator
TCGCTAGAGAGATTGATCAGCAACCTGGGTCGGAGCAGTGTTGCGGAATAAACGTGTCATTTAAATAAATAACACGAGAATTCCAGATCAATCTGAAATATTTATACCTAACATCCATATACCTATCTACCTTATACCTATATACCTACATGTCTACATACCTTACAACCTTACACCTATATACCTATTCAACCTACACTGTTAGAAATTTCTATAACGATTTTACTATAAATGTAATGGAAGCAATATGCATATACGTGTAGTAAATTTAATATACCATCATCTTGTAAAATTAATATACATGTATAGTAAAACAAAGCGCGTGAAATTTGAAAGTTCTTTGATGCACACAAATCTTGTCAAATATTTAAAACTAAAGTAATAACCTACAATTCATCGACTAAATTCATATTTATAATCAAAGTGCAACGTACAGGTGGGATTTTCTTCAAAATTCACTGTAAATGTCAGAATTTTAACAAAAAAACCGCTGCTTTTAGGTTAGGTGTCTTAATTATTCGCTTAATTGAACTTTTCCACTTAAAACCCAGTATAATTTATGTTTAACTAGAAAAAAATATCATGCTTTATTATTTGGAATTGACGATTACTGCCAAAATTAATTTTAATTTGTGTAAAGTGAGTTTACCTGACTTTTCTAAGAGTTGACCAATATACATGTATATGAAATTTACTATGCAGCCTCTTAATTACTATTTCATAGACCGAGTTTTTAGATTTACTATACAAATGTATAGTAAATCTATATTAAAATTGCAAACATTTTTAACAGTGTATACAATACTATTCCCCAACCGAGCAAGTCACGCCTACCCCGAAAGGGAAATGGCTTAATGGTATAATAATAATAATAATAATAACGCATGATATAAAATAAAATAATATTCGAACATAAAAAAATATTGAATTTGAATATTTTTGCGTTGGGAATTTAAAATGTTGGTAATGAGAAATTTCTGGAATAATTCATAATTTCGGAAATATCTGAATTTATCTCTCGATTTTTCTAGTTTCATTAACTTTTACTTTTGGAATATTTCAGTTTAGTTACTGAATAAATTGGTAGGTTTTTTTCTGTAATTTGAAATTTCGTAAATTTTCTAATTTCTTAGAGATATAAAACTAAGAACGAAGTTTCCAGGTTCACTGAAAATATTTGTGCACGGCGAACTAAAAATGTTTAAAAAAATTGATATTTAAACAAATTTATTTTCTATTATAAAATATAATTACTATATATGAAGGAATAGTTTAGCGATGAGGAAACTAACACGATATCTCCCTCTTATTGCTTTATGAATCTAAACAAAATCAATGGCGGCAATTTTAGGAAATGCACTTTTTAGCTTTTTTGAACAATGTACGGAATTTTTGTATTTTTGTTATGTTTCTTTATAGGACTGGAAAGAGTGTAGATTGCTTTGCAAGCTTTTGTAAAGAAAATGAAATTATGTCAATTTTTTTCATAAGATACAATTTTTTAAAAAAATTCGTAATTTTTTTTATAATTCACCTATAAATATATACAAGTAACCCTAAGTTCTTAAAAAAAAATTTTGGTAAAAAACAAATAATACGTGGCTCATATTTTGCCTTGGACATCGCCAGGGTCAGACTGCCCAATTTCATACAAAATCTGTCAATAGATAATCATTTCTGCCAACAAATGTGTGACTAATTTTAAGGGGGTCGTCTGGTGTTCTGGGTAAAAAATCGATGTTTTTTTAATCGCTCTAACGCTAGTTTTGGGTCTCCAGAATAGCTCGCGCGTATCTACTCATGGCACTGAGCAGCCGAAAAATTTGTTTTCCATGCGTAGCCTTGATTATTCTAGCTCGTTAGGAATAAGATAAGATTCTTTTGTACTATCTTACTAATCGGGCCTCTGCTAAATCATTGCTCAATCTATAGCTTGTTTGTGCACGAAAGCACGGCGCCCGAGCGTCAGCGTTTTTCTCAAAACCACGTTTATCAAATTGGCGAACCAGATAACTGAAAACCTACTAAGCCAATTGACTTTTTCTTGCGTATTCAATCAGTTAATATGTGTGATTCCGCGGTGAACCACTCCAAACTAAAGAAACATTTTTCAAAACAATTTTGTTTAAACAAAAAAGAGCAAATTTTAGAGGCAAAAATGAAATTCTCCGCTTTTGGTCTTCTATTTTTTGAAAAAATGTATATTTTTTTTCTTTACGTGGTTCACGTAATAACTGCGAGTATATGAGTTTTGTAAATCTTTGCGTTTTTTGGGTGTCTGACGATTTGTTCGAGAGTTATCATGCCCGCCGTTTTTCTTTTTGAAGCGGAGATGGTTGGACATCAGCCCTTATACTGCCAATTCTTGTCACTCTGCGAAAATAAAAAATTTTTTTTGTGAGCAATATAATTGGCAAATAAATCCTGAAAGTGTCTAAACTCTAAAAGATCCATTGTTGCCTCGTCGTCACAATTATCCGACAAAATCACTCTCATTTTCAGCCCTCTACACCAGACACCCCCCTTAAATTCTAAGTTTTTTGTTGTTACTGAGTATTTTGAAGATGGGAACAAAGGAAGTGATTAGAGGCACAGGTGTGACGAAAATGCCGAAAGGCGACGAGAGAAAGAGACGTTGCGATACAAATCGTACGCCAAATCTAGAATTTATATTAGGCATTAGCTTTGCGAGGCAGAAAGACACAACTCGGTTTCAGCTGTTACTGTTCACCATACGCACGGATAAAAGCGAACACCTGCGTTTTGTAGCGCCTGGTAACGCTAATTAAGCGGGAAAATACTATTCGTGAGATTTGACTCGCTGCTTTCTGTCTCCCATTAATCCTAAATCGGCGACGACGTGTGAAGACCAAACATCACGTCTTGGGAAATACTAATTATTATCACTAGACTTGCAAATCTAAATTGGGAAAGTGCCACTCTTCATGAATTGCACATTTATTTTCAGTAGACGAACCTTCCTACTTAATTATATCAGATTATTCCGAAAATTAGGAAACATGCTTACCCTGAAAGGGATTTGGCTCAATTACTTTCAGACTTGGTCCATCTTTGGCCAAAGCCCGGCCCTACCGAGGTCGTATTTCTTAACCGATTGACAGATAATTTTTTTTCGAATTGGAGCTAATTAAATTTCAAATAATTTGTAATATAACTTGAAAAATGACAAAAAATCATCAATTTGTATACTTGTACACCTTTGTTCTATTTATTTATATTTGCTCAAAAACACATAGAATTAGTACATTTACTCTCGATAAACATAAATTTGTATTGAAGATTAAATTTCTTCATTTCTTTAATTTGTATAAACAAATTAAAATATAGTATGTGCATCCGCTGTATTGTCGGTGTTTGAATGCAGTATTTACTGTGATTTTGTCGCTGGATTACATAAAAGTATAACTAATTATGACCGAAAACTAAACGAGAACAATTATCGTTGTTATAAATAATTGTTATAAAAAATTAACTTATATCGCATCTTTGAACGTGGTAAAACTATTTCTCTTTGGCGGGATCATTTATTTTCATTTTCGAACATAGAATTTAATACAAATTTTCATGGTTATAAACTTTTTTTAAACACATTTAGTGATTTGGAAGTTAGCATATTTTTTGCCTAGTCATTTCGTTTCATCACAAGAATAATATCATTACACAATATAATTATCACTGTTATAAGTTATAAGATTTGATAAAAGCATGCCCAGAGGTAGACCGCCAAAAGAATGGTTAGAATCTGTGAATGAGACACTAATCCGAAGAGACATAAGAGGCCATAGAAACACGAGAGCTTGCATAAAAAAATACATGGACGTGAAGGAAGCTAGAGTAGTATGCCAGGACAGAAAAGTGTGGCGACAAATAGTTTGTAAACAGAGTGACAATAGAGTGAATGACGCCTGAAACAAAGACCTTGGATACTAAATGGGCCCAAGTGGGGAACCACACGTATAACAATTTTGTGAGGCTCTTCACCTGGGGTGATCGCTATAGAGATTGATCAGCAACCTGGGTCAGAGCAGTGTTGCGGAATGAACGTGTCATTTGAATAAATAACGCGAGAATTCCAGATCAATCTAAAATATCTATAACTAACACCTATATACCTATCTACCTTATACCTATATACCCACCATACACACTACTTTTTTCCAACCGAGCAAGTCACGCCTACCCCGAAAGGGCTTAATGGTATAATAATGATAATTAATACTGTATCTAGTCAAATAGAAATTTTTTGTGTGATAATATAATTCTTGAGATGAAAAGAAGTGACTCCATAAAAATAAACATTTTCTATGTTTAAAAATGCATAATGAATGTTTTTGCTCATAATAGTTGTTTCTAACAATAAAAATTGTTATTGAACGGAATCAAAGTCTATGGCTTAATGTCTCTGTTCAGTAAATTTTTAAAAAATCTTTAAAACCATAATCTCTAATTTTCTGTTACACGAGATGATTTTTTTAGAGATTATGTTTTTAAAGGTTTTTTAAAATTGAATTTACTTTTCTATAAAAAGTAATAAAATTCATAGATCAGCTGATCTCTGATCCTTGATTGATTGATTTTTTTGTGGAAAAGTTCATAAAATCCATTTCATGACAATTTTTATAGGCGAATCGAAACGGTATGAAATAGTAAAGTCGATTTAAATGAATACTGAAGATTTTTGAAGAAGAACGCCAATTCAATATGAAATCAGTAGTAGGGGACGGCGGCGAATACGGCGCACATAAAGGAAAATGCACGATTAAAATTCAAATATAAAGTAAAATATTGTAATAAAATATATTTTGTTTAGGCCAATATGTTACCAATTCTCTATGCATGGTGATAATTTAATTGGAGTTTACTAAAACAGTTACTTAACGTCTTTTCCAAAAAGTTCATCTGCGCCAAGTTGTCCTACCTTGTTTGGTAATGTGGCGCGTTTTTATTTCAATTCATAATTATTGAATAAAAAACAAATTATGAAGAAAAATTAGTAAAATTTGATAAAAATAAGATAAATATATTTGCGTTTAATATTATTAAAGTATTTGAGGGATTATGTCTGCCGAAATTTCAAGAAAAAATGTGTTTTTAACAGTGCAGAATGTCTCTCAATAATTTGAGGGTTATGTCTGCTGAAACTTAAAAAAAAAATATTTTTTTTAACAGTGCAGAATGACTCACCAATATGAAAAATAGCATAATGAAGGATATATTTAAATAATTATCAATGGTAAAACTTTTTAAACAATTCTTTATATTAAACTATAATATTAAGACAAGGTACAGCCCGAATGCGCCATATTAGTCGCATGTGAATAGCATTTAATAACGATTTTTTACATAAAAGTTTATTAATTTCACTCAAAATGTTAAACTTTAAATCATTCAAGAAACTCGGAAGAGTATATTTCCAAAAATGTTATAAGTTTACACGAAACTTCTGTAATTTTTGACTTGTTTTTAGCTACTCTGATAATACAAGCGAAAGAACCAAAACTAACTTTTCGTCATAAAAGTCAGGCAAGTAATTTAATTATGCCAATTTTTTAATAATGTAACGTTGAAAACATATATACATGTAATGAAACTACCTCCACAAGCAGAAAATGCGTTAATATTCGAAAACTCGAACGCGCCACATTAGCCGCCGCGCCGCATTCGCCGCCGCTCCCCTACTAACGAGATTCTGCCATTGTTTGTATGTATATATTTATGGTCTTTGCAATCATCCAACTCGTGGAAAGCAAGGCGTTAGTATGTATAATATGCAAGTTTACCATCTAAACTGTTTTCTACAGTTTCGGACGAAACTTCGGAATTTTTTTTCAATAATAATATTGTCTCGAAAAATTTCATCATAAGAACCGTGAGAACTATTGTTCTTTTTTTATTTGTTGTTCTGAATAAATGTTATGTTTATTTTTTGTAACGAGATAGCGCAAAGCAGTATAATGATGACTTAACTGGAAATAAAAATATTTAGGATATGGACGAAGGGAAATTTTGTATGAGCTTTATTTCAATAAATTGTATGGATGTGCGATAACGGTACAGAAAAGCCTGTTAGATAGAAAAGGATATTTTACAGGTAATTCTGTTCAAATCAACGAAACAGGAATTCGCATGTTTAGCATTAAATTTCTAATGATTAATGGTTGGCTTCTAAAAGCTAATACAAAATAAATAAACGAAGATAGTAAATCGAGTGTAAGGATAAATGTACAACTGAGAAGAAGAAAGGTGTTAATCTCGGGACAGTTTTGCGTGGATTAATGTCTGCAGATGATGAGGTTGTTACGACAGAAGTAGTGGATGATTTGCAGAGAATATTGAGCACAATAAATGGAAGTGCAAATAGTACTGGGCTAAAGATTAACGTAAATACAACACAAATTTTTTTACAAATGTATTTAAATATTTTGGATTGTTTTCTTTTCCTAATTGGAAAATTTAATAATCCTAATGGATTGGTCTTAGAATCATCTACAAAAAAAGATTATTGTGTTTACGAGAGGAAATGAGAAAACTGTATGCACGTAGATTGTCAAAATTTAAGGGTTTTTTATCTCTGATAATCTAACTTCAGAACAGAATGCACTCTTCATCGGCGTTTCCAATAGCTTTGGTTCTTTTTTCATTTTCGACTTATTGCGATAAACTTATAACCTTCTTAAAAGACTAATAAAAGAAAAACTAAACTTTTCATGGTACATACATCAATTGTTTTATAATCAAGTATAGTAAAACAACGCACAACTGTAGGTGCGCCCTTTTCCCCACATATGGGCCGCTTAGCCCCAGTTTACGGTAATCATCTTCATTTTGAAAAAAAAATCTTAAAGTCGGTTAAGAAGTACGACCAATTCATTCTTTTGAACCAAATATTCCACTTTTTCCTCACGGTGCGCCCCATTCCGGAGATTTGCATAAATACATATGGCAATACGAATTATATCAGAAGTGATGATGTTGTCTACTTTTATCAGCGAATTAATGCGATTCGTCTAAACATGAACCAGGAAGTTTTCCTGTAAGTTATTGCAGGAAATTGTAGGCCAATTAAGGAAGGAGGCTTATATCATAAATTCGAGCAGTAAAAGCACCCGTGAACACGCAGGTCACTTGATATCTGTTAACTTACTGCTTATAGTTATGGATAATTAGCTTTTTCCTCTTCTTATCGGTTTAGTTCAGTTGTAAGTTGGTTCTACTTCTGTTAAGCCGGAGGCGGTAGCTGCGACAGATGCCAGGATTTAATGGACCTCGAAATGGAATCACGTTAGACGAGTTGAGTCTCTCGCGAAAGAGACGATAGCTTTGCGGCACGAACTTTAAAAACTTGCTCTCCAATTTGATTGACATGTCGCACCTGTTTTTTGCCTCGCAAACATGCCAAGTGAGAGCCGTTATCTGACATCGGATCTCATGAAACAAGAGAGAAACTTTCGACATTTTTCTACTTATTTGTCATATTTTAGGGCTCAGACTTGTCAGGAGAAAAATAAATAAGTAGTGGAATTTATTTTTTAGTTGAGAATGCTACATGGGCATATTTTTCAACGTTAACTTATATCCGAGAAGGAGAGTAGAAGCACTTATATTTAGGAGATATTAGCTGACAAATTGCGGGCTTTTCCTGAACAGATCAGTAAAATTCAGGAGTTTAAGAGTAACGATTGAGAAACACAGGTTTGTCGGTTGAAGTTTGATCTTCGTCTAATGGAATAAAAAATAAAATGCTCTATAGACTTTTATGGGTTTAAACTGGATGGCAAAATTGTGATTTTAAGTATCGCGAAATTGGTGCAGCTTTAGAAAAAAAAGTGTACCGTTGCGAATTTTCCAGTGCAGTCTCAAATTACTTTGGAATTCGAAACGCACGTGCGTGAGGTTGGGAGGCATTCAAAGTTTATAGTAGTAATTTGTATCCCCGAAGGGCTTTTGGGATCAGTAGTGGCTCCCACGCCTGGTGCAGTTATGTGATAATGGATCCCACAGAACGATAGACGTCCGACCGCGTTTACGCGCAGGTTCCGAATTCAGTCTCTGAGAAATTGTCTTCGGGTGAAAATTGATCCAAACTTCCTTACGTCACGCACGTCCTAAAATTCAAAACGACCAGTAATTTCAACATTAGGTTCACCTACTACTAGAAAATTAGAAGAGTTACTCAGTACAATCATCAAAGACTTCAAGAACACTTTTAAAAACATCAATAAAAAATAGTACTGCCTTTTTAAGGTTAAGTGAGAATGCTCGAATACCGTCAAATCATTTTTTGCGGTTTATTTTAACGTAAAAGCCATATTTCCAAACATTCCAGATAAAAGAGTTGAAATTTCCATAGAAAAAAGATTTTCATTCAGTTTATTTTTTCTTTATTGATAATTTTGATAGACAAAAATTTAGACATGACTTTAATAAAAACTGATCAAGGCTATATTTTCACAGATTGTCATAAAAAAGGGATTTGTTCAGAAAGAAAACTCTTATAGTTTTCTTTCTAATTATTATATTCGAAACAAAGTAGGTGTCGTAAAGAATTGGATTAATATAAAGCTCTTAAATTGTCGCATCCAATTTTTCTTTAAAAGAAATATTGAATTGTGCACACAAATTCTTTTTCTCAACCATTATCCGTAATGATTTTATTGAAAATCATGTGGATAACAGAAATACATTAAAAATAAAATTAATAATCAGAACAAAAATAATATGAAAGATTATAATAGATTTAACGCGGTAGAGTATTACCTTACTTTAGAAAAATCTCAAATATTTTAAAATCAATGTAGGAGATGAAGCCATAGAGCACCACAGAACTGCGATATAGAAAACAATGCATCAGAAAACTCAATTGAAAAAGTCTGTGTCACTAAGGTTAGTGACATAATTGAGAACTTAAAAAATGGTAAGGCTGCTGGTGTAGACAGTATTAGCGCTGAAATGCTTAAATACGGTGGCGAGTATATACCGCACAGGTTGTGCGAATTGATAAATTTATGTACCCAGATGGGAGAAGTTCCAGATGACTGGAAAAAGGCTATTATCGTTCCAATATACAAAAGAAAAGGAGATAAAAGCAACTGCAATAATTACAGAGGTATCAGCTCATTAAGTACCATAAGTAAAATATACTCAAAAATACTTATTCGTAGGGTAATGAAAATAACAGAAGAAAGGATATGGGAAGTCCAAAAGTGGATTTATGTCAGGAAGATCATATGCGGATCAAATATTTAGCTTAAGACAGATCACAGAAAAAATGTTGAGAGTAGGAAAGAAAGTTTTCTGTGCATTTGTTGCAAGGCGTTAAACAAGGATGCGTTATATGTACTCATGGCTATTTATCATATATCATGGACAAGTGTCTAAGAAAGGCCCTCTTTGACGAAGAAGGTTCAGATCTCGAGATAGTGAGGGTACGGGGGTTTGCTTTCGCAGGTGACAAGGTTGTTATAGCAGAATCAATCGAAGACTTGCAAAGAATGTTGAGCAAACTAAATACAAGCTTGAAGAACATGAGCCTCAAAATTAACGTGAATGAAACGAAAATGATGGTGTTTGATGGAAAAGGTGAGAAAAAAATGTGCAACATTGTCCTAAATGATGAGAGATTAGAACAAGTTGATAAATAAATATATCTAGGTAGCTTATTCACTAGCGACGGGAAGATAGATGGGGAGTTAGATAGGCGCCTGTACGAGGGTAAGATGGTTATCCGCAGAGCAGGATCCATTATCAGAAGTAAAAAACTATCAAAAAAAGCTAAAATGGCGATACATAATTCTATATTTGTACCGACTGTACTATAGAGTATCGAGACATGGACCTGTCAAGAAAAGGACAAGAGCAAAATTATCGCGATTGACATGAATTTCCTACGCTACATATGCGGGAAAACACTGATGGACAAAGTGAGAAACGAAATAATCCTCAAAGAATGTGGTGTAAAAGAGACAATAGTTGACATATGGGAAAGAAATCAGTTAAGATGGTTCGGACATGTTGAACGAATGAAAGATGAACGACTAACGAAACAAGTGTATAAAGGTAAAGTAAATGGCAGTATGTCCAGGGGCAGACCGCCGAAACAATGGTTAGAATGTGTGAATGAGACCTCAATTTTAAGAGACATAAGAAGCTATAGAAACACGAGAGCTTGAATGAAAAAATGCATGGACGTGAAGGAAGCTAGAGAAGTATGCCAGGACAGAAAAGTGTGGCGACAAATAGTTTATAAAGAGAGTTTCAGTACACGGAAAAAAGTGGATCGTTAAAAAAACTCTGTGAACCAGCAGCTCTAACTATTTTAAATTGAACCTCAGCTTTTCGTCGGTGAATTTTGTTAAAATTACTATTTCGCATTCAGGTTATTTAAACTGACTTCTTAAAAGAGTAGGTTGAACAATTTCAAATAGTAGGATGCACCGCACCAGTTGGTAACCGTCCACACTCAGGAGAATAAGAGTTACTATTTCGTGTAGTATGCCTTACTTCTGTGAAGAGTAACTTTGCCGATTTCGCATTGTAACGCATATATGTATATGTATATATGCTCTGCACGCATTCTATACACGATTTATAAATAGATGAGCTCGAAACTTTCGACAACAAAAATGATGTGAAACGTCGATCGATTTGAAAAGGAAAAAATTATTTTATATATGATTATTACTGCACTTAATTTACGATTATTCTTAACAATTGCATCCACAGAGACTTTACACATATAATCGCACGCTCAAACGCTTTGAAAAATCGCCCCCGCTGCGGAATCGAACCCTACCTAACTACCTAAAACCTGTCCTAAAACCTAAATCTAGCGCAAGTGTTAGTCAAGTGAGCTACGGAACCGCTTAGATTTTTCTGGCAAACTCTCGGTCAAGCGGTTTCTCTGAGAAAAACGTGGCCAGCTAAGAAATTATAATAAATAATTACTTAACATTTTTTTAACTAATCTCTTACTGATGATTTCTAATATTTTGTAACGAGCTTGGGAAGAATATTTTGCTTAGAAGTATTAACTCACACAGTAAATATATTATTAGTAATTTATATGTATATTATTATAAAATGAATTGAATTAAAATTTTTAAAAAGCACATATTTTATATTATTGAAAATTAAGGCTTGAAAAAATGTTTTCGAATGAAAGTTTTTGAATTTTAAACTGATATATAAATAAAAAATAGTTTAAACATCCTAATAATATATCAAATGCAAAATCGAAATCACTATTTTAAGATGAGACAAACGTTGAATTGTGATTTAAATTTAAATTTTTTGCACAAATAAAATTTTTCTCATGAGATATGGGGATGCTGAATTAGAATATTTTCTCTTTAAATATACGATATTTGAAATTGTACCCATTATTGAATAATAATTAAAGCAATTATAGCACTTAAATAAATTATTTATGAATAAATAAGGAACACGTTCCAAGTTCAGACCATTACAAATAAATACTCTTAAACAAATTTGAAGATGAAATATTTTAAAGCAAGTTGAAAATGTGAAAACTGCCGACAGAAGTTATTATCCAATATAAAATTGGAACAGTTACAAAATATATATTATTTTTTAAATAAGTATTAGAAGATTAATACATTTTAGTTGAAATGTACAAAGTTAAATACCTAATTAAAAAATGGAATATTCCAAACTCATCAACTGGAATTTTAAATGTTCTAACTTGAGCAATTTTTAATTTTTTTAAATTTTTACTTGAAAATTTAACTATTGTTGAAACTTTTTTTGGTTGAAAATTAATTTTTTTAAACTCACAATTGAACTATTCTCTTTGTGTTTGAAAATTGATCTTTTTTAATTGGAAATTCAACTATTTGGTTGCATGTTCAAATTTCGTTCAAAAGTTATATTTTTTGGCACAAAGTTGGTTAAAAATGTAACTATTTGGTTGAAAATATATTTATTTGGTTGAAAAGCTGTCTTTTTGGTTGAAAATCAAACTACTTTGTTGAAAATGCACTTTTTCAAACTGAAAATTTCAATTTTTGATTGAAAATTATTTTTTGTATTGAAAGCTTATATTTTTGAGTTAAAAATTCGAGTGTATTGTAGAAAGTACTTTTTTTGGCACGAAAATTCAATAAATAGGTAGAAAATTGGTTTTTTCATTTGAAAATTAGTTTCTTGAAATGAAAATGTAGCAATTCCATTTTTGGTTCAAAGTTGATCTTTTTTATTTTGAAAATTAAAATATTTGGTTAAAAATGTATGTAATCTGTTAAGAATTCGTCCTTTTTTGTAGAAAAATCACCTTCTTGCTTTAAAATTCGACATGCTGAATACAATTTTTTTTCTTCATTGGCTAAAAAATCTTTTTTGGTTGAAAACTCAACTCTTGTTGGAAATTCGTGTTTTTTGGGTTAAAGATTCAACGGTTTTGTAGAAAATTTGAATTTCCTCTGGAAAATTCAATAGTTTGGTGATTTTTGAACAACTTTGTTCAACATTAATTTCTTAGTTAAAAATTCATCATTTTAGTTAGTTTTTTCTTGTTTGTTAAAAAGTAGGTTTTTTAACTAACAATTGTGATGTTTGGTTGAAAATTAACTTCTTAATTATTAATTCATATTTTCGAGTTGAATAATCAACTGCATTGTAGAAAATTCAACAATTTGGGAGAAACTTCAGTTTTTTCAATTGAAAATTAATTTTTTGAAACGAAAATATAACTATTCGATTTTTGGTTAAAAACTGTTGTTCTTAATTCAAAAATTCAACTATTTTGTTCAAAAATTATCTTACTCATTGAAAATTTAAAATTGTGAAAGTTAAAAATACATTTCTTGTTCAGTTACAATTTTTTTGAAAATATGCAAAAACATGTTTTTTTTTGATTGAGTCATATGCACACATTTAAAAAAAAGTTGAATATGTCGAAACTGAAATTTATTCAGCTTGAACCAAAGAAACATTTTTTTATTTTTCTTTTTCGGAAAAAAATGTTTGTCGTGAATTAGGATTTTTGGGATTTCATATCTTTTTTTGCGATTTTCGAACGTTATAAAAACCACGAAAAAAATGTTTCCCATGGATAAAAAATAATAACATGTTTCTTTGGTTCAAGGTGACTCAATTTCAGGTTCGAATCAATCCAAAAAACATGTTTTTGTATATTTTCCAAAAATTTTCAATAAGGCAAATTTTTTTTTTAATTAAAAAAAATTGTTTAATTGTGAATTTAAGAAAGAGAACAGAAGATATTAACTGATTTCAATTGTTTTAAATTTAGATTGAAAGTATTAATTATAGTAAGGATGAAATGAAAAATCTTGGAAAGAAATATTTATGAGAACGATGTCAAACATGTCAAAATTGTATATTTAACTAATTTTATTTTTTCCCGGACTTTTTTATTTCACTCTGGATGGGTTTCCAACGATCTAACTATATCCAATTTTTAAAAATAAATCTTAAATGGCAGAAATCATTAAAAGTTATTTAAAAATGTAACATTTCTTACGGAAAGGTTTTTTGTTCTTTTCGACATATGAAAATAAATGTTTAATTTTTCCCCTATTTTCCCCTTTTTCGTGCGAAAACCACCCTATTTCCCCTTTTTTGAGCTCCTTTTACGCTGTGATCCCTGTAATATCAAAGATCGCGATATCATAGTAGTATGGTAGATTTTATTGTTGTTGAAAATCTGAAAAAAAATTAGAAAATATATTTTTTTTCATGAAATGGTAGTAATTTTTACAAATATCAATGTGAAAAGGTTGAAAAAATTATTACTACGTTAAAATTGGAAATTAATTTGAACTCAAATTTTATTACAAATTATTTTTTCATTATTGGTTCAAAAAATGATATGTCGAAAACAATGTATTATTCTACTAGCAAAAAATTCTTCCAAATAATATAATATTTGAACTTAGGTGGCTTAATCAAGTACGATCCTAATCAATTTTAGTGACTTGCAAAAGTCAAACTCACAATTCTTTGCTTACTATGAAAATTAGTTATTCATACAGTCTCCCATGTTCAAATGTATACTATTTCAAATAGTTATTGAAGCTACTTGTTCTAGTAATCTTTCTTTTTACAATTTGAAGTAGTAATGCTGACTTCAGACTTTGTATATTTTGAGATCACTATCTCATTCAGTATCAAAAACTATTTGAATTGTTTCTTGTGCAATGCGAACAAGTAAACTTCAAGTTAACAATACATCAAAGTGAATCTAACTATCTACTTTTTTCCGTGTAGAGTGAATGGCGCCTGAAACAATTGACCTTGGATACTAATGGGCCCGAGTGGGGAACCTCACGTGACGACCTTGTAAAGGCTCTTCACTTGGGGTGATAGCTAGAGAGATTGATCAGCAACCTGGGTCGGAGCAGTGTTGCGGAACAAAAGTGTTATTTAAATGAATGAAACGAGAATTCTAGATCAATCTAAAAAATCTATACCTCCTTCCTCACATTACTCCCTTCCTCAACGAACGAGTCACGCCTACCCCGAAAGGGAAATGACTTAATGGTATAATAATAATAATAATAATGTTGGGAAAACTAGGTTTAAACACGCTATATAGAGTTCCGTACAAAAGTAATATGATTGTAAAATTGAGCTCGAAAATGGGAAAATATGGATATTTAAAACTAAATAAACAAGGTGTAATTTACAAATTTAAATGTATGGATGCAGCTTATATAGTACAACACGACGTAGACTGCCGTCCAAGATAAAAAGATACGTAAGTGACTTTGCGGTTTAGTCTTATTCTCTTATACCTGACAATCGAAAAGTCGACCTAAACGAGTATAAATAAACCCATTAAACTAAACTAAACTAAACGGTCACTTATGTTTCTTTTAACTGTGGACGACAGCAGAGCACTTAGGCTAAGGTGAGACGAACAGCAAAATAATTTTCATAGAAGTCTCTGAAATCACTCAGTCCTTTTAAAACATAGAATCACGCATGATCTTCATTTTAATTGGGATGATATTAAGATCCTTTATCATAAGAGAAATTAAAAAAAAGAGAGTTTATGGAGATTTTATTTAGAAAGAGAGAGATGGTAATAAATCTGTTAATTAAAAAAAAAACGTATCTCTCGAGGTATAACAAAATTTCGGATGGTGTTATCAATTGGATAAATTGATTTTTTGTTCTCGAATCTCGATAATAAAGTCGTACATATGGAAATAAATTATCACCAAAGAGTTGAAAATTAGACGCAATACGTTTTTATAATAATTTCTGTGTTTTATTTCAGATGTTTTGTGAATTTAATTAATATAAGGTTCTATTGTTAATATCCGTAGTTTTCCTATAAATAATCTGTGGTAGTCCCTAGTAGTATAAAAAAGACGGAAAAAGAATAAGGAAAGAGTAAGAAGTTGGTTTTGGTTGACTCTTTTCTTTTCCTCCCTCTGTTTTCTTTTGTTATATATTTGTCTCTGATGAGCCGAAAAGGAGGATTGAAAGATTGAAAGATTCCAATTTAAAATTATTAGACATCATGCACTTAAAATTATCAATTTAATTTTTCTATTGCATTCGCTTGGATACGTGAAATTGTTTAAGGCTTCTCGTTCGATTATGGAAGTTAAACAGCGCTTGACGCGATTTTACTCGGATGGGGGCCATCGTACTAGACGGGGGCATATTTATCAGCTTTTAAGCTGCCTATACTCCCGAATTAATACAAAAAGAAATTTTTGAATCAATATTGATCGACATATAGTCTTCACTCAAAATTTTGCATTCATGAAGGGATGTTAGCCAATTTTATGAAAAATAGTTGACTAATCGTACCGAATTTCGGGACGACGAGACACGTCGTAAATTTATCCGGGCAGCTTAATATTTTAACAGTTAATGTTGAATGAAAGAAACGTGTTTAGTAAAAGATATAGAAAATAGCTCTGTTGTCATTAATAATTTATTTATTGAAACCATATAAAGTCCATTTATAGTTGGCTTGGAATATTCTTTAACAATAATAATACTTAAATAGATTATGCTCATACATTAACAGGATACAAAAATTTTACAATTAAATTCTGTAACATATCGCGGTAACAAACAAGTCAAACGAGCAAAAAAAATTTTTCTTGCATCAAGGTTCATCTCTTTCATTGACAATTTGACTATTTAGTAGAAAAATATTTAGTTCGATAATTCGGATGAACTTTCCAACTTTTTTGACTGAAAAATCTGTATTTGTTGCAAATTTGTCTGTAGAATTGGATAATTCATCATTTTAGTTGAAAATTCATCTCTTTGGTTGAAAATTTGACTATTTGATTGAAAATTCATTTTTTTTGTTAAACATTTTTTTTTTACTAAAAATTTAACTGTTCCATTTTTGGCTAAAAATTTATCTTTTTCAGTTGAAAATTCAACTCATTATTTGAAAATTCATGTATCTTCTTGGTAGAAAATTAATCTTCTTGGTTGAAAATTTATCTTTTTAGTTTAAAAATGCATCTCTTTTTGGTAGAAATTTCATCTTTTTCGGTTGAAATATCAACTGTTACATTTTTTTTATAATTCATCTTTGCAGATTGAAAACTTAGCTAGTTCTTTGAACGTTTAATTATTTTGTTGAAAACACAAATTTTGGTGGAAAATTATTCAAGTATTATGTTAAAAAGTAATCTTCTTTGGTCGAAAATTCAACTGCTTTGTTGAAGATTTGTCTATTGAGTAGTAGTAGTTTTTAGTAGGGAAAGTGAAAAATTGGCCAGAGAAAAATCACGAAATTTTGAACATTAAAATTTTTGGTCACCCTGATTAAATACTTTTCGCATAATAGACTCATTTATTGGACGAAAATCTTTTTCTTAATCATGAGCTTAAAGATAAAATATTATAAAAGTGTTAGTCAGGTTAATGAAAAATGTTAGTTATTTAACGATTAAATTAATTTTTTCTGGAATCAACCAAAAAGTATGGAAGAGAAATTCTCGAAAAAAGCTTGTAATGCAAATATTTTGAAAATCGTCTGATAATGAATTTGTCACCAGTGTCATATTGTACAAGAGTGGAGACGATAGAACTATTTACGATAGTTTTATTGCAATTGAGGGTGCGCCAACTTCCCCTTCTCTCCCCTATTGGGAGCTGTAGTTTAGAATGATAAATTTTCTACGACTATTTTTTTATTTTTGAGTTGGTTGATTAATATTCAGAGAGCGTATAGGCAGATGGAGAAATGCATGCTCTAAAATTCTGTAGGTCTGAGCAGCTGCATAATTTGTACTTCTGATGATAGTCACATCAGAATCGTAGACTCAGAAGATTGATCGAATTCTACGTTTGCCACTGAGTCAATTCTCACATTCGAAATTCAGCAGTGCCACTGTTTGAGAACAGGTGCGTATGATTGCACAGCAGTGTGTAATAGGAGAGACAATTTCCTTTGAAATTGCTAGTTCCAAGTCTAATCATACATTGGACCGAAGCCTGTAAACTCTTCGACAGAATCTCTGCAATAAAATCGGACCCTCGCTGAACCGAACCACCAATGCCGACAAACGGAATCTTCGGAAACGAAACTACAGAATTAAATAAAATTTGCGGCCCGACTTTAATTCTTTGATTATACTTCATATTTTTTAAATCACAACTTTCTCAAATTTTCGGGTGCCTGACCTCCGTTTATTAAAGGGTTAGAAAAAAAAGAATATGACTTTTTTTGGTCTTTCGAAGTCTCTATTTTTATATAGTTATTTCATTTCCAAAAAGAAGTGAAGTGGAAATTAAGTTTTGGAAATTAGAAAAGTGGTTCTTCGGGAAAGGAACTACAGAATTAAATCAAATTTGCGGTCTGCCTTTAATTCTTTGATTATACTTCATTCATCGGACCTTCGGACCTCATATTTTTGAAATCATAACTTTCTCAACTTTTCGGGTTCCTGACCTCCGTTTATTAAAGTGTTAAAAAAATAATAATCTGACTTTTTATGGTCTTTCGAAGTCTCTCTTTATTTTTATATAGTTCTTCAGGATGGCCACTGATGGGGAAGAGCGGGAAATCCGGTAATTAACCTGGGCTTTTGAGCACCGTGAAAAAGCCGAGAAACAGCCGGCATTTTATTGAAAACGGGGCGTTTTTTAGATTTTCTTTTCACTTTTGCAGTAAATATTGTCTCGCTCTTTGCCAAAAATTGTGTTTGGAATTGTATTCCGTATTACTGTCTTTGTTAAAATATCGAAGATCATTTCATATTTAATGTTTTAAGTTAATGTTTCGTTCAAAAATGAATGTTCCATTTATACTATATATATATATATATATATATATATATATATATATATATATATAT
>CAKNYM010051504.1:161361-188440 GCA_932195095.1 Andricus curvator
TCCGCAACACTGCTCCGACCCAGGTTGCTGATCAATCTCTCTAGCGATCACCCCAAGTGAAGAGCCTCACAAAATTGTTATGTATGGTTCTCCACTTGGGCCCATTAGTATCCAAGATCTTTGTTTCAGGCGTCATTCATTCTACTGTCACTCTGTTTACAAACTATTTGTCGCCACACTTTTCTGTCCTGGCATACTACTCTAGCTTCCTTCACGTCCATGCATTTTTTCATGCAAGCTCTTGTGTTTCTATGGCTTCTTATGTCTCTACGGATCAATGTCTCATTTACAGATTCTAACCATTCTTTCGGCGGTCTACCACTGGGCATTCTACCATTTACTTTACCTTTATACACTTGTTTGGTCAGTCGTTCACCTTTCATTCTTTCAAGATGTCCGAACCATCTTAACTGATTTCTTTCACATATGTCAACTAGTGTCTCTCCTGTACCACATTCTTTGAGGATAGTCTCGTTTCGGACTTTGTCCATCAGTGTTTTCCCGCATATTATGCGCAGAGGTTTCATGCCGATCGCGTTAATTTTACTCCTGTCCTTTTCTTGACAGGTCCATGTCTCGCTACCGTATAGTACAGTCGGTACGAATATAGAATTATCTATGGCCATTTTAGCTTTTTTTGATATGTTTTTATTTGTGAGGATGGATCCTACTCTACCGATAACCTGTCTACCCTTATTTATGCGCCTATCTAACTCCCCATCTATTTTTCCATCGCTAGTGAATAGACTACCTAGATACACGTACTGGTCAACTTGTTCTAATCTCTCATCATTTATGATAATGTTGCATATTGTTTTCTCACTTTTTCCCTCAAACACCATGATTTTTGTTTTATTTACGTTAATTTTGAGTCCCATGTCCTTCATGCTTGTATTAAGTTTATTCAACATTCTTTGCAAATCCTCGACTGATTCTGCCATAACAATCTTGTCATCTGCGAAAGCTAACCCACGTACCTTGACTGTTTGGAGATCTACACCTTCTTCGTCGAAGAGTGCAGTTCTTAGACACTTATCCATGAATATGATAAATAGCCACGAGGACATAACGCATCCTTGTTTCACGCCTTGCATAATATCGAACCAGTCACTCAGTTTCCCGTTTACCCTTACGCTCGCTTTACTACCTGTATATATTGTTTTTATTGCTTGCAGGAGCCCTCCATTTACTCCGTACTCTTTAAGAACTTCCCAAAGTTTACTTCTATTTACCGTGTCAAATGCTTTTTCTAGGTCAATAAATGCACAGAAAACTTTCTTTCCTACTCTCAAGCTTTTTTCTGTGATCTGCGTCTTAGGCTAAATATCTGATCTGTACATGATCTTCCTGGCATAAATCCACTTTGGACTTCCCATATGTTTTCTTCTGTGATTTCCATTACCCTACGAATAAGTATTTTTGAGTATATTTTACTTACGGTACTTAGTAGGCTGATACCTCTGTAATTACTGCAGTTGTTTTTATCTCCCTTTCTTTTGTATATTGGTACGATAATCGCTTTTTTCCAATCGTCTGGGACTTTCCCCGTCTCGATACATAAATTTATTAATTCGCACAACCTGTGAGGTATGTACTCGCCACCGTATTTGAGCATTTCAGCACTAATACTGTCTATGCCAGCAGCCTTACCGTTTTTCAAGTTCTTAATTATGTCTCGGACCTCAGTGACACAGACTTTTTCAATTGGGTTTTCTAATGCATTATGTTCTATGTCGTAGTTTTGTTGTCCTATATCTTCACCTCCTAATAGTTCTTTAAAAGAGTCTTTTAAAGCGTCTACTATCCCGTCTATATCATATAGCACTTCACCTTTGCTGTTTCTCATGCTAGCAAACTCTGTACTTTTACTTTCCTTCAACTGTTTATATAGTAGTTTCATTATTCCTCCAAAGCCGTTTTGTATTTTGTTCTCTTCTTCTGTTCTGATTTTTTCTTTACTCTCCTTGACTAGTCGTTTCATTTTCCTCTTTTTGTCTTTGTAATCATTTTTGAGTCTATTTCTCTCCTCATCGCTAAGACCTGTCATGTTTAATGTTCTCTTGTGCGCTTTTTTCTTTTCTCGCTGGGCGGCTTGAATTTCATCATTCCACCATGCATCACCAGACTTTCTTCCTACCACTGCCGTACCACACACTTCAATTGCAGTTTTAACAATGATATCCCGTAATAAAGCCCACGCGCCCTCTATATCTTTATTGCTCGTAAGCGCTTCCCAAGTTGTCCTATCTATGCGTTCGCTTAACTTATTTTGAAACTCTATTCGCACTTCCGGTTTCTGTAAATTTTCAATCTTTATTCGAGTTTGTTTCGTTTTTTCTGTTCTCTTTCTTTTCCATCCCCGGCCTAAGTTTATTTTAGAGATTAAAAGATAATGATCAGTATTGCATTCGGAACCCCTCATGACTCTTGTATCTTTGACTAGTTCTCTTAGTCTTTCATCCGCAATAACGAAATCAATTACACTGCGGTTATTTCCTTTACACCAAGTGTACGTGTGGATCATTTTATGTCGAAACCAAGTATTGGTAATAAATAGGCCCTTTTCTAGGCATAAGCTAACTAATTTTTCCCCGTTATAATTTTTTCTTGGATCCCCAAATTTACCTAGTACCCTTTCTGTATCTGTATCCTGACGTTGAACGCCGACCCATCCGTTCATATCTCCTAGCAGAATTATTCTTTCACCTGGATCGCAAGTACTTATTGTGTCATTTAAAGTGTCCCAGAAAGCGTCTTTGACTTCTCGCGTTCACAGCTTGATTCGAGTTATTTTTATTTTTCACTGCAATATAAAGGCTAATTTATAATGGTCAAATAAAATTCAATGACATTAAAATTTAAGAGAAGTGATGACAGAGAAACTTTAAATTTATAAAAATTAACCGAAATTTTTTCGTATAGCGACTGTATCGTTTAAATTTGAATTGGAAATAAATGTGCAGTCAATGGACGTGTTTTTCGCTAAAAGTACTTGATTTAAACAAAATTTTCCGGCTCATCTGGTTTCGTTAGCTCGTTAAAAAAAATTGTAAGAATTTTTTGAAAATTTCGTAAAACCATACCATTTTTTGACTTTAAAAAAATGATGTAGCTGTCTAAAAATAAAATAGCGACACCGCATACGCGGGAAAATTTTGTTTGAATCAAGTGCTTTGACCCAAAAAATTAATGTAGAGATTCACTGATACGTAACTTTGAAAAAAGTATTTGAAAGCCGCTTCAGTTACGAAATTAGTGTAAATAGGTATAAAAAACCTTTAAACCAGTTTTATTTTGACAGAGCTCAACGAAATATTTCCATTTTTGTCCAAAACATCCCTATTTATGTTCTACTCAAAGATCCTGCAAAGATCTGTGACGTTCATACACATTTTATTTAACTCCCGTTCAGGCACGCCGTGTATGCTTATACACAGCGCATATAGTCTCATACACGGCGCTGTCAGCAGATAGACTCATATTGAATGGAGGCATCGATATGTCCGTTTGAGAAAATATCAATAAGCAGTGCAAAGTAGGTAGTACAAATATAAAAAAATCAGTTCGTCAAGCGGGCGGCAGGAATATGTACTGTGAAAATTTTTCCGCTTTTTTTTATTTTTGAACATTTCCAATCCCGTAAGTTGGGAGTTTGCAAAGTTTTTCGCTTTTTCTGAATTTCTCCGATCCCTTATGCTGGTTTTGAGTCAAATTTGAGCATTTTTGGGTCGAAAGGCCCAAATTGTCACGTTTTTACATAGCAAAACGATATGATGAGCATTTTGCTGAGGGTTCACAGTATTTTTCCTCGCATTAGATATGTGAAACACATCTCCATGCAAGAAAAGATGTCAGTAGACCTGTGTTCATAAACGGCAGTCATTTTACCGATTGCATATACGCGGGTGCGTCCTATACGTTCCTACGAAGCCCTAAAAATGATGTGTTTTTGTCATTTTTCAACTTAAATAACGAAAGAGTGCAATTTTTCTTTAATCAGATTTTTCAATCAGCTTTTTTGACAAAAATTAACTAATCAAATAATGGCATGAACTGGATATTACATTAATTGTTCCGGATTATTTTCTCTTATTCTTAATGGGAATGTGAATGCGAAAATTGGACAAATTGAATTATGACTCTTTTTTGTGCGAAGGCAACAACGATCGAGATAAGTTTTGCGTTCCCCGGGCCTCGTAATTCAGGAAGCTTCTTCCTTCGAGCTCCGAGAACGCGATAAATAAATGTGTGCTCGCTATGAAATATGACTGTGCGCGTCGTGCAGAGCAAAGCAGTTTAGTTAGAAGACGGGTTCTCTTGCCTGAAGCACACCTGTTGATTCACGACTGTACTTTTCACTGCAGTACTCACTTACTTCGATATTATTTCCAGATTATTTCCACGCTCGAAAAAATCTTCCAAAATAATCCTATTAAAAAGCGAGAAAATTGTAGGCATCTGGCTTTGTAGCTTAACAACTCAGCCAAGAAAATGCTAGCGTAATAAGTAAATAGTCATTTGAAAGCTCAAAGTGTTCTACGTAAATGAGCTCAAAGACGTTAATGTTTCAAATTCTGTGCGATTTACAGACTGAAAAATGTAAAAAAAGTAAGGGACACAATTTAAAGGACACACAATTTAGTCAAGTTTAGACCATTTTTTTACACAAGAGGCAATGGCAAAATTTTGAAAAAATTCATGAATATGAAGAAAACATTTATGAACAGATTGCAGTTAAAATATTTCAGAAATAATAAAAATTGTTGCTTAAAATTACAAAAATGTACAATTATACTATCTTCAGTTCTAATGAAGATATTAAAGCGATTCAAACTCAAAAGTGTAACGGATATGCTTTGTAATTATTTATCATCTCCCAGAAGAATGTGATGAAAAAGTTCAACAACGATGACCTTATCCTTGGTTTTACAGTTTACATAGTTACAGCCCTTCCAGCTTAGATGTTATGTTTTTGGGTTGTTTTGTTTATTTGAAAGGTTTTTAAATTTGAGTTTTTCTTACCAAAATAAACCAGACAAAAATGAAAATTAGTAGTATTTGCAAACAATCGAAAATATGGTTGTTTTATAGTTTATTGGAGTTAGACCAGTCAGAGTGTCATTCGGAAAATATATTTTCAAGCGTTTAACTTGTAAACCATACCTTTGTGACATAAAATATCATAAGCAACAATGAGATAATATACTATTAAGTGAAGGTATACTTACGATCAATTGTAATTATCGATAAATAAGTATTCTATCATTGAATATACCAGTATTATTTAAATGTTCATTTTTTCTTGCTAATTTAAACTAATATAAATTAATTTTTACATTTTTCTTGTATCTCTTCCCTATTCCTTTACACACCCCCCCACACACTTTCTTGGTGGTGGGAGGGGGTCCTACAGTTTAAGGTGGGTTCCGAACCACCAAGAGCAACAGCTTTAAGTACTTAGAGCATGATCCAATTCACACCAGGTCTAGCCACGCGCAAGTAATTCAAATTAACCATAAATCATTGATTAACACACTGAAAATTACGAATTAGATCAATCCAAATTACTGATTCAATTAGTGGTAGTTACTGAATAATAAAAAAATACATATTTTCTTATTTAAAATTCTACTTGTTAGTTGACAGTTAAACTAATTTGATGAAAATTAATTTTTATGGTTAAAGATTCATTATTTTAGTTGTAAACTTATTTCTATGGTTGAAAATTGAACTATTTTATTGATAATTCGTTGTTTTGGGAGTGAAACCTAATTTTTTTAACTGAAAATTTAACTATTCCATTTTTGTTTGAAAATTGATCTTTTTTAGTTGCAAATTCAACAATTTTTTCGAAATTTAATTTTTTTATTTGAAAATTCAGCTACTTGGTCGAAAGTTGAACTGCTTCGATAGAAATTCATTCATTTGGTTAATGCTGTTCATCATTTAAGCTGAAAATTTATCTGTTTTGTTGAAAATTGATCTGTTTGGTTGAAAAACTAACTAATTTTTTAAGAATTCTTTTTTCTTAATTAATTTTTTTGGTTGAAAATTTAACTTTTTGGTTGAAAACTCTTCTTGTTTTGTAGAAAATTAATCAGCTCGGAAGAAAATTCATCATTCAAGATGAAGATTTATCTGTTTTGTTGAAAATTTATTTGTTTGGTTCAAAATTTAACTATTAATTTGTTAACAAGTTTTTTTGTGGAAAATTATTCTTTTTTTGTTGAAAATTCATGTTTTTAGTATAAAATTAATCTTCTTGGCGGAAAATTCTTCTTTTTTTTTAATTCAACTCCTTGGTTGAAAGTTTCATTGCTTTGTTAAAATTCCATTCTTTTGGTTAATGATACAACTTTTCGGTTGAAACTTCTTGTATTTTGTTGAAAATTGGTCTTTTTTGGTAAAAAATTAATAAATCTCCTTGGTTAAAAATTCATCTTTTTGGTTGAAAATGGACCTTTTTTCGATGAAAATGCAACATATTGGACTGATCTGAAAAGTCACTTTTCACTGATGTGGCAGACGTCGAATTTAGCATTATTCGAATCAGTCAAAATTGATTTCGAATCGGTAATTTTTTTATTTATTAAATATTAGAGTGTACTTTAATTCTTTTATAAGAAAAATACATTTTTCTCTATATTGACAACAATTTGATTATTTAAATATCAACCTTCTTAATAGAATCAGACATTTGTAGAGAGTATTTATTCATAATTAACCAATTTTCAAATTATATTCATGATAATATGGACAGTTTCAAATTAAAACATCCGATAATACATTAAACATTGATTTTAAATGATAATTTTTACTTATTAAAAATTTACTTAAAGTATTTGTATAATTTATAAGCTGGAAGTATTAAGTTGAGTTACAAATTAGAATCGCAGTAATCTGAAAAAAATTTTATTGTGATTTAAAAGCCTTAGCAAAGTTTTGAAAAATGCTGACATTAGTTTCGAAAAAAACTCACGTCACGTGAGAAAGTTTGAAAATATAAAAGTTCTAAATCTTTATGGATCATAAAAAAGCAAGTAAGCCATAAATTAGAGATAGAATGATATTTTATTTTTGTTTTCATCTCCTGTGGATAATCATCAGAAAGTGGTCCCTTTTCTCTCTCAGTTCTGGTTGACTTTTTTATAGCTCTTCTCCGAAGCATAGATTTTTTTTACGTATGGTTGAATTTCAAGCCTCATTGATAATTTCAAGCCCGATTTGCCCAACGTCACAAGACTTACACAAATAAACGGAACCTTGAGGACGTAAGGGCCACCTGATTTTAATAAAATGAAAGTAAGAAAATTTAAAATTCCTTTTCATCGTAAAAAAGAAATAAGCTATAAATTGTAGAAGAGTAAATATTTCAAATATTTTATTTTTCGTTTCAGTTCCTGTTAATCACCAGAAAGTGGTCTCAATTCTTTTTGACTTTTATATAGGTTTTCTCTGAACAAGAAGCGATAGATGTTTTTATGTATGGTCGAATTTCATGCCTCGTTGGAAATTTCAAGCCCAATTCCCCCCGAATCGCCACTCCCTCAGT
Source organism: Andricus curvator (assembly GCA_932195095.1). Lineage (NCBI taxonomy): Eukaryota > Metazoa > Arthropoda > Insecta > Hymenoptera > Cynipidae > Andricus > Andricus curvator. The sequence continues at coordinate 168,914 of CAKNYM010051504.1, forward strand.
CTTTTCCCTATGCCCCTGCTTTTCCCTCTTTCCCCAACTCCCCTTTTTCCCCTATTCTCGAAAAACTGTCCCATTTTCTCTTTGCTACCGCCAGATAGTAAAAGCGTTGTTTATAACTTACAGAATTATCTATTAAAATCAATTAAACTCTGTTAAAATTTGATTAGTTTGTAACTATAAATTATTTAGGATTCAAATAAAACTTTAAAGATGAAATATTTTTCGTTGAATCTATACAAATTAAATATTTTTGAAATTAAATTTTCCAACCGAGCAAGTCACGCCTACCCCAAAAGGGAATTTCCCTGTTTGTCCATGTTGAATATTATTATGTTTAAATTTGAATAACGATTGTCATAGTGTTAGATATATTATAACAATTAGGTATTTTCACTTCAACCACCGGCTAACTTCACTTCATTGAGTCCTGAGGGGGAAAAATGGACCAAATGCATGGGACAAAACTTTTTTTTCTAATATTTTCGTAATGTATGATAATTATTATCATTTCATAATTTCATTAAATAGTTCTTAAAAATAAAAACTATTTTTTAACTACACTTATATAGAAAAAATTAGTTTTTACGAAGATATTAGCAAAATAGGGCAAAAATGGACCGAATGCTATGCATTTTGTCCATTGTTTTCCCCTCAACACTCAACGAAGGGAAGTTAGCTGGTGGTTGAAGTGAAAATGCCTAATTATTTTTGGATTATAATAAAATTCAAACAAGAATGAAAAGATTGACAACTGATCCTATGATGATATTTTTTCATTGAACACAAATTTAATAAGTTCTAGAATGTAAACAATTTTTAGAAACTAGATAATAACAGTTCGAAAAATTTAAGCACAGTTTTCACTAAATGTTAAATATTTTCTTCTTTAAATATACATTCTATATAATATTTAATTCTTGTAATGATTTATCAAATTTTAAACACCTCTCTTTCTCTTATACTTTTTCTTAAATTAAGAAACTTAATTTCTTCGTTGAGACCAAAAAAAAAAACTAAAAAATTGTATATTTTTATTTTTAAATTAAAAAATACAAAACAATTTTTCATTTACAATTGTTTTTATTCCATAGAGTTGAATTTGAAAATGTTCATAGTTAAGTCTTTTAGTTTTACTTCATATGCATTTAAACATTTTTGAATATTATTTTTAGTGCTTAGAAAATTTCAAACTAATATTTTTTGAAATCAATAAATTTTGATTTGGTAATGTTATGCAATTTCTAGACGTTTGAAATTCAACAATTTCTAAATTTACCGATTGTACATGTCCATTTTTCAAATGTAAAGCAGTTTTAATTCAAGATTTTTAAAATTTTACTATTCTATAATATTTGACAATATGTGGCTAAAGTAAAAAATATTGGCATCTGTAAAAATATCAAAATTAATTAGTTGCAAAATCATTGATTTCTTGAAGATTCATAATTGTAGTTAAAAATGCATCTCTTTGGTTGAAAATACGTGTTTTATTGGTTGGAAAATTATTTTCTTCACTGAAAATCTAACTATTCCAGTTGAAGATTTATCATTTTAGTTTTCAGTTGGAAAAACATCACTTTATTTGAAAGTATATCTATTTTGTAGAAAATTGCTCTTTTTAAATTGAAAATTCAAGTACTCATGTAAAAGTTGAACTACTTTGTTGAAAAATTATTTCTTTTGTTATAAAGGTTTAATTATTTTGTTGAAAATGTAACTATTTTGTTGAGAAAATTGTTCTTCTTTTCGTTTAAAATTAAGTTTTTTAACTGAAAATGTAACTTTTCCATTTTTGGTTTAAAATTAACCTTTTCATTTGAAAACTCGTCTTTTTGGTAGAAAAATTATGTTCTTGGTTTGAAAGTTCAACAATTTGGATGAAATTTTTTTTCTTTCATCTTGACTTTCTCTTTTGTTGAAAATTTAATTATTTTGTTGAAAATTTGACTATTATATGTTAAGATATATATTTTTTAAATATCAACAATGTATTACATTTTTCGTTGAGAATTCATCTTTTTATTAATAAGTTAACTTTTTGGGTTAAAAATTCAACTGTTTAAAAAAAATGGTCATTTCGGCTTAACATTTCAGCTATATTTGATCGAAAATTCTACTGTGTGTTTGATTGAAGTCAATCTTTTTTGGTTGGAATTTTTACTGTTCAGTTTAAAACTCATCTTTGTAGAAAGATAATAGAAGTATTTTGTTTAAAATTACCAAATTCGTCCCTTTGGGTAGAAAATTCGTGCTTTTGCATTGAAAATTCATATTTTTTGTAAAAAAAAAAATAAAAATAAAAATTTGTTAATAATTTTATTTTTGTAGGTTGAAAATTCAAGAATTTGGTTAAAATACAACTATTTTGTGGAAAAATGAAATATTTGGTTAAAAAGTCACCTTTTTTAGTCGAAAATGCGTTCTTCCAGATTTCTACAATCTAGATTGAAAATTCATTAATCTACAATTTTATTGTTTCATTCCTTTCATAAAAGATTCTAATTTAAAAATGTTACAAGATTAAAATGCTGGCATGTATTTGTATATTAATGGTCAGAGAAAATAAAAAATTATTCAGTGAAAAATCAGGGAAAAGTAAAAGAATTTCAAAAATGAAGTTTTTCGGCTACCCTGATATTGCCGAGAATGGATTTTTAACGACCTAAGTATACCCACTATAAAAAAAAATAAATTCTCTAATGACAGAAATCATTAAAAAATCATATAACATTATTTAAAAGCCATGCAATTTTTTATAAAAAGATTGTTTCTGAAAAATGACCCTATTTCCCTTTTTTATCCCTTTTTGCGTACTGGTGAAAACACCGACTGGGATCCGTAAATTGCCCCGCATTATGAAATCTTATTTTTTTGTATCCCCATAAAGTACGCGACTGTATTAAGTTTCTGACACCAGCTAGAAATAAAAAAATGTTAAAAATCTGCAACCATCAGAGCCAGTCGGACGACTTTTCCGAGGCGACGGTTCAATAACAGACGACCACTGAAGCCCTTTGCTTATCCTCAAGAATCTCAAGATCAACGGCATCCACGTAAAAGCGGGCGTAAAAGTAGAAGAGTCTGGATCTTTCTTCCAAAGGTCTCAGCTGGGATATACCTGCCCAATTGGTTTTTCCCATGGTCGGAAAGAAAATAAATCCCATACGAAGCGTACACATAGAGACACCTGACGAGAGTTTTACATCCGTTAAATCTCACCAAGTGTGACGCAGTCACGTAGCGTCAAATTAGCACTGAATTTTCAAGCGCCAGGTGGCTGGACCACTGGACCTAAGAATGAAGAAATAAACGTAGGAGCGGCAAAGAAAAAGCGAAGAGCGAGGGTGAAGGCATTGTGGATAGTAAAACTAGGGGATATAGATTCTGCTGGATTTTGGTCCACCCTTCGTATTTTCGTAAATGGAGTTATGACGGCGATGACTATGTCTACGTCCCACGAAGACTATTTGTATTTGACTTAGGGGGAATTTTGGGAATTGCAAAATGAAAGATATTAAGATGGGAGATAAGGAGGGGATATTTTGTAAATTTACGAGTGTAAAGTAATAGTTTTAGTCGGAGATGTGTCATTTAGATTTTAGATAACGCGTTTGATAACACTTTGGGGAGGATTGACTATATAGAGAGGCGTGAACATATGTCCAATTGTATGATTATAATATTGTGTGTGTGTTCCTAAATTCCAGATTGCCCAATATACACTACTCACTGGTTAAATTTCATATTTAATCTTCATTTGAATTTCCCTTATTTTCGTATTATCTGATCTTGGTATTCCCAAAATACGTAAAAATTTCAAAAATAGCTCAGGTTTTAGATAATTAAATATCAGTTTACTTAAATTTTATTATTCTCTTGAGGTTCAGAGATTTGCAATTGTAATTTTTGTATTGCGTAAATGAGTTTTTCCAAATTTTTGAATTACAGGATTTTAAAATTTCTGAATAGCCAGTTTATGTTAGTTCTGGTTAAAAGAACAAAAATGTGTGTGTATTTTACTCAATAAAAAAAACGGTTTTTTTGCTCACTGAAAAAATGGCCCTGGTTCCATGTACCAAAATTTCGGTACGAATAGCTGATTTTTTCGGTACAATAGGGGGAGCTGGAAAAGGGGCTATTTGTATCGATATTTAGGTACAAATAGCCGCAATTGAGCAAAAAATTTTTCTTCTGAATTTCTAATTTTACATGAGTGTTCAACTGTTTTCTATGGTAATAACCATATCGACCTAATATGTATTTAACTCGACGTTCTGATTATTTTAACCATAATTTTTTTTAATACACGTATTCGAAATTGTATTTTTCCGTATTTTTAGATTGCCATTTTATTAAGCTTGATTCTATTTTCTTAAATTTATACAATCATACATCTATATCATTTTCCAAAGTTTTGTTGAATTTTTTAGAATTTTAATTTGAAAGATTTTTACCGCTTTACACAATTCTACTGTGCTTTTCACAATTTCAAAAATTGTTGAAAAATAATAATACCTTCTCATTAGAATGCTAATGTAAAAATGTTATATGTGCATTTAAAGTCCCTAAAATAAGGACATATTTATTTTATTTTTACAATATTAATCGTTTTATTTTACCTTTTACAATTTATACTATTTTCTTATACTTTTTACATTTTCTCCGAAGCGGAAAAATATCTGAATCCGTATATCCATTTTGCATTTTTAGATCACGCCATTAGCGAATTGTCATAAGTCAATGAAAGTTTTTGAATAATCTTAATCAAAGTCTAATTTTTTCAGAAAAAAAGAATTGTCTACAACTATACTGTTTCCAATTTTAAAAGTAAATTTTTCTATGGCTGAAATTGTTAGAATAATTGTTTTAAAAGAAAACATTTTTTAAACAAGTAATTATATTCTAAGATTTAAAAAAAAAATTAGCCATGATTCATTAAAATTGAACAATTTTTATAAAATTGGTAAGAAGCGACAGTAATGAAAAATTCGGTTACAACAAATATTGTTAAAATAATTAATGTTGGTAAGTTTTGAACTTTTTCATTAAAAAAAGGTTTTTTATTTCATAAGACATGCCTGAAAAAATGTCTGGTTGAATTAATATAATTATTATAATATAACTACTATATTATTATTTATTAATTATTTTTCTTATAATCAGAGAGAACTTTGTTTTCTCCAGAGATCTGATTTTTGGCACGACAGCTATAAAAAAATTGAAAATCACAGATTTTCGGGAATGTAATATTTTGATTGTTTAAATAATGAATATAATGAATAATTCATGAAAAATGCAATTTCATGTAATTGCCTGAGTAGAAGTTTGACTATTTATACTGATTTGAAAAGTGAAAATCAGTATTTACGAAGGTAATATTGCGGGAAACCCCAAATTTGCGTAACTATAGTTTCGGGAATTAACATAGTTAGGCGACAGCTTAATGCTTAAGCCTTAAGAAAATACAAATTAGGATAAGCATAATATCGGGAAAACCCAGGCCGGATTTAAGAAGATCCTTATTATTGGGAAGTTGGCAAATTCAAATTACAGAAACGTGCAAATTCGGATAAGTGTAAGTTCCGCTCAATAGGAATTTTTCATAATTACAATAATTTTCATGAATAAATTTGTGGATTTAAACTTCTTTGCTCTCTTAATTCTATAAAATGCAACATTTTTAAAAGAATTGCCGATTACACAGGAACATACAAAATAAAAAATTGCATTTCCACTGAACAAGGCCATCACACCTATATGTTCATGTGGTCGCTGGCTCTGAGTCTGGTGTTGATTTGCTCCATCCGTTCAGGTTTTTGAAAAAATTTTGGCTTATTGGCCATTTTCTAAAAAAAACATAGGGACCGAACCTGAAATTCTAGAAACTTTTAACAGGGCTCAAATTAAAGCTTGAACTTTGTACTTTAAGGTATTATATTTAAGCAATTCTTTTTGCCGCATATCTTGAGCGGGAATACTTTTCACCACCCTGGCGGATGACGGAAATAATTTTTAAAATATAATCACCTTGAAGTACAAGGTTCAAGCTCTGAAGTTGAGTCCTACTGGAAGTTTCTAGAACGGCAGGTTCGCACCCTATATGTTGTTTTTAAAAAATGACTGAAAAGCCTCATTTGCTCAAAAACCAGATCTGATGCCAGACTTAGATTCAACGACCTGCGTGCCTATGTTATTTATTTTGCTTGTTCTGAATTTCCACAAACGAAAATCCTTGTTTAAATAGATAAACACAATCTGGAGCACGTTTCAGAAATCTTTTCAAACTATCTGATTTCCATCTTTCAAAATCCGGGAAATCCCAAAAGTAGGCTTCCATACTCTGCTCTACTTACGCTGAACTTAATCTGCTTTGACTTAATGACACACAATGAGGTTTTAAATTTGTCCCGAACTAATTTCTAGAATCTAGGTCTTGGGTTGGGAAAATTCTTCAAAAAGCTTTACTCTAAATTCTAAATAGGCTAAATAATCTACAATTCTACATTCTAGAGAACCCTTTGCAAAAATGGTATTTTGTAAAATAAACAGTATGTTATGGCTTTTGTTTCTTACCAACAATCCTTGATCATCGGTTCTTCTTAATTGGAAAAATTGAAATTTGATTTTACTATTAGCATAAGTCACATCTTTTTCCAAAGGTGGAGACTTTAAGAGTCCTTGACGCCCTCAAAGTAAAAATGTATTTTCGTTTTATTTTGTCGTAGAGACGTAGAACATAGACTCATAGAGCATATTACAGATGATAGAATACAATAGTTTTGAGCTTTTGAAAATTTGGAAAAGACACGCCTCGCGAGGTGATTCCTCCCTAAGACAAGAAATAAAGAAAGTAGAAAAAGGTTGAGAACAAGGAAAACGTAAAAGGTCTTCTGCCTTTTGTGTCAGAGGTGCATTCCTTGCGAAAGCAATGTTGCCGACACTTGCAAAGTGTCAGTTACTGCTCGGAAAATGGCACAAAGGTAGACCGTACCACCCGGAATAGCCCGTCCTGAAGTCGCCTGCTGATGCATTCTTCCTTTTTCTCTTCACTTTTGTAATGTTCTAAAAGGTAGCTTGTCACTCTCGCAGGACAACGGAAAAATTAAAGTCGCTGACTTGTTGAGTTCTCTCAATGATGTATTGCAATCGGATTAGAAAAAATAGATTATCTTCTGTTTTAATTCAAATTATATCTTCTTACTCTTTCCTTTTGAATCAACTAGACTATTTCTCATCTAGAAATGTCTGCAATCCTTATCTTCTCCTGGTATGAGGAAAGTAACGTATATTGAATTAATGAGTTTTGTAGGAAGAAACATTCTGATTTCCGAATATTCGGAATTTCCAAAAACTGAGAAACGCAGGAAGTTTCTTTTTTATTCACGTTGACCTCACCTTATCATCTTAAGCTGAAAGGTACCAGGTAAAATGTCAATAAGCCAAATGGTTTGAAGTTTTGAACATTTTTCATCTTTATGTCCATCTTTCGCGTTTGTTTCAAAGTCCAAAAGCACTTGGCAGTTTGGCAGAGTCATAGACCCTGAGGCCGAAACGTCGTCAGGTTAATCCTCCTCTCATAAACAGTCACATAAATCAGTTTTCGGTAGAGCTACAAGTGTCTGTAAATTTTCTATCTTTCCAACAATGCAGGTTTGATGTGGCCCTCTGGTGGACCGATCTCTCGCTGTGCTTCGAGCTGTGCTTTGAAACTGATACCCAAATCTCTGAATGCACCTGTTCTCCACTAACTTTAAGGCAGAACTAATCCGGAGGCTCGGTCCCTGTTACGACAAGAACAAAATTCTCAATGAATTTCCCTCATAAAGTCCTAGAACCTGGACTTTAACAGTTTAACCAATAAAGTTGTATACGGAAACAAGTTTTCTTAGCCTTCAGAAATTACTTGACTATGAGTATTTTTTATACTACTACTTTATTATATTGACTATTATAAGTATGATACTGATTACTATAATCATTGTGATGTACATTAAACTTGCTTAGGCCCTATTGTAGCGAATACAATACAATTGGTATTGTGGTTTGTGCTCAAGCTATCTTTAACAGATTTGACTAATTCTCCTTTGGATCTGTTCATCATCTGTATAGTAATTATTGTAAACATATGTATAAAAAAGTTCATTTTTACGCATTGCAATTTCGTAAATTGAACTTTGAGAGTCCATGGTGACTTTCTAATTCTAAGCTATAAATTTAAAAATATTTTAATATACATTTTTTAGACAATTCTTTTCCGCGCAGAATTACCTCCAATAGAAGTCATGTAAGCATAATATACAATTTCAGGAGCAATTTTTTGAAACCGAAGCCAGAGTGGAGCAAAAGTCATTTATTTGGGATTTGCTCCTTAAAATCCAAAGATTTGATATAAAATATGAGAGAAATTAATGTTTGATAACGACTACTTGACAATTGGGTTTGCGCCAATGATTCGTTGCTAGAATACTTTGAAAATTTACAACAACTGTTATTTATTTATATAATATTTTACAAACACACACAAATTTTCACAACTTCTGAGTGTATATACTCAATTGTTCATGCGAAATCAACTAAAAATGTCTTGGCAATGCCTCTTTGCTGCGATACTTTGTGAATTGACCAAAATTTTAATTTATTTGATAAATTTTATACAAAAATGCACATTTTGACTTTTTTCCAACGATCATCTTCGATTTCTTTTGCAAAATTATTTTAAAAAGTCCTTCCAATACCTCTTTGTTATATTCACTAGTGATTGTTTAGGCTGTTTAATTTTATATGCCATATTGCATAGATTAATTTTCAATTTGCAATGCATCATAGCATTAGTGGATCCCTATAAGAAATTCAGTATATGCATTCAAAAGTTTTAAAACTGTGAATTTGTTTATAAAAATTGTTTAAATATCGGGTCAGTCCATACGCTCTTGCGTATTTTTCAATGTCGAGTAATTCTTTATTTTCAGTCTATTTACAAACAAGGCATCCAATCCATATGTTGTTGAAAAAATGGCAATTAATTATAGATAACGACGGCAAATATATAATTGATGGACTGAATATACTCTGTGATTTTTGTTTACTTTTCAAGTGTTGAAAATTACTCACGAACTTATCGACTGATCCGATATATAACAATTGTTGTCAATTTGCAAAGTATGGTAGCAACGAATCATTGGCAAAACATTTTTATTTTATTCGGTACATGAAATTGAGTCTATTCATTCAGCAGTTATGTAACTATGCATTGCTTGAAAAATAATAATTTTTGTAAATTTGCAAATTATCATAGAAAAGAGCTCTTGCCACGACATTTCTGGTTGATTCCGCATATGAAGAAATTGGGTCAAAATTCATTCATAAGTTATGTAACTGTGCATTTGTTTATAAAAATTGTTTAAATAGATAATGTTGTTAATTTGCAAAGTATAATAGCAAGGAATCATTGGCCAAACATTTTTAGTTAATTCCGTACAAGAAATTAAATCTATTCATTTAGTAGTTGTGTAAATATACACTGGTTTATAGAAATTGTTTAGATAACTAACAATTGTTGTATATTTTCAAAGTATCATAGTATACTATGAGCCATTGGCAAGATATTTTTATTTGATTCTGCACAAGGAAATTAAGTATGTTTATTGAGAAGTTATGTAACTGTGCATTTGTTTATAAACAATTCCTAAAAAAATGACAAATTGATTTTCATTAACAAATTTAAGTCAGCATCTGTGCTCACCTGGGCAGCCTAATCTGTCTTACCGATTGACACCAAATTTTTATGAGAACTCTGTTCTCAAATATTCTCGATACATACAAAGAATTTTTGATATCTTGAAATGTTTTTGAAATTTTACCATTTATGTTATATCTGAATTTTCATTTTGTACACTGAATACGTAAATTTTAAAAAAAAATTCAAGATATCGAAAATTCCGTGAAGGTGTACCGAGATGCTTTGCCAGTGACTTTTTGAAATGTTGTACCAATCGGTTCGATAGATTACGTTATTACGATTACGATGTAGGGGTGCGCACATGTCGAAAATTGGTTGTATTTATGATTTTAATCTCACATTTTCTAAGACATTAACATACAAGTACGCCTAAACTTATTTATTAATGGTTGGTTAGTCAGCTGCCAAGTTTCATTGAAATCGGTTGCGAATTGCGCTGACAAACCACGAAAGTTCCAAAATACATGATTATCCCAGATGAGGATTCTTGGTAGCTTTTTTTGTACTTGCTGACGATTCGCTACTTCTACCCATTTTTCTCGTATACTTGGATTCATTCACATATAGACAGTGTGAAAATGTTTTCATTTCACATTAATTTAACAAAAAACCATAATTTTCCCAAAAAGGGTCCATGTGTTTACTTTACTTGATTGAGAAATTAGAGGCCCTAAATTTCGAAAGGTTTACATATTTTCGTCACGCTTTAAGACACGTTTCGAATAGTGGGTGGCTGGCATAATACATTATTACTCACTTTAGTGACTTAGTGACTTTAGTGACTTAGGAGTGCTTTATCCCCATGGGTCAGGGAATGATGAAGGGAAAGGGCGTTAGTCAGTGGATCCCTGCCATTAGGATGAATCTGTTCAAGTGCCTTGGGCTTTTGAGTCTGAAGTGCGGTAAAGTGTCAATGTAAACGGACACAGGTGCATGGACCCAGAGTCTGGAGTCTGGCCTGGACCCCTCGGGAAGAAAAACGGTTGACTGGCATCAATCCGCCTCAGGTGGCTCGCCCATCTTCTTCGGTGTCACCGATACTCCAAAACACCGCCGGAATCCATTGTTCAGTGTAAAAGATACTGCTTGGTTCATAAAGAGGATATACCTGGACCCCATGTGCCTAATTACCCGCCCATGAAGTAGAACTCTCCAGCCTCTCCAATTCCACCTGAAATTCTGTCCTGAACAAGTCCCGACTGTCTGTAGTCCACAATCTGATTGGCTCCAGGTAGGACAGTCAAAGAAAAATTGCAAATTAAAAAAAAATCGTAAGAAAATAAATAGTTCTTAAGGATGCTCCAGGTAGACTCAATTTCAAAATTCGTCGGTTCTTTAATCCGTACTTCTTTTTTCTAAAGTAAGCTTCATTTAGTTACAACATTAACAAACATATTTTTATACTCCTTATTTTAACTGACTAATTAACAAATTAAAATATGGATATGCTTAAATTTAAAGTACAATGAGATATAATGAATAATCATATATTTAATTTAATATTAAAATAGCTACAACGGCTTCCATGAATTATAATATATTTTAATTTTAATTTTTAACAAGATTTTAATCAGCTTTCATCAATTTGTAACTTGTATTCAAATATAAAATCTTATCCTAGATCTAGAAAGAATTGGCAGCAATGAAAAAAATTAATAAGTTAATTTGGGAGTTCATATCACAACAGGATGTTCTTAAAAGACACTCTGGAATTCTGACTAATGTCTTCCATTTTCGAAATGGATACATTTTGCTGATGTTCACAATTTAAAATTCGACAACTTGTTTCATTTTGAATGTTCATGATTAAAAATCATAAAATTTTGAGCATATTTTTGACATAGGTCCATCTGGAATATTTGCAATAGAAGATCCTTCAATTTTTAATGTGTATAGTTTAAAATGATGCAATCTTGACGTTTATTTTCAATAGTTGAACTTTTAAGATTTACCATTGGAAACTCTTCAATTTTAAAAATGTATAACTATTATAAATATAAAATCTTAAATTTGAATGATTTTGAAGATCATAAATCAAATTTTAAATTATAAATCTTCCGAATTGAAGAAATTTATAATGTATACCATTAAGCCATTTCCCTTTCAGGGTAGGCGTGACACTACCCGATTCGGGTAGTGTTTCTAGGTGGATAGTTTCTTGTGGTAAATAACTACTACAAGTGTGGGCTCACCACACCCACGATGTGGATGTAAATCATCAAAATTGCAGGAGTTTTAATTGTAAAAATTAAAAACTCTTAAATTTTAAAGATTTCTGATTTAAAGTGCTTTGATTTTGAAGAGTTTCAATTGAAAACTTTTCCATTTTAAAAATGTATAAATAAAAATGCTTAACTTTGGATGATTTTGAAGATCAAAAGTCAAGCTTTCAATTCTAAGTCTTCCAAATTTGAAGAAATTACGAAGTTAAATAATCAAAATTACAGTGCATATTTTTAATTTTTAAATTTGCATAATTTTTTATTCTATATTTCCAACGTTAAGAACCGAGGTGTGCACAACTCGACCGGTGGAGTGTACACTGACTTCAAGTGATTACAGTGACTTCATGTGAATTCAAGTGACTTCATGTCAGTGACTTCAGTGGAGGTGTACACCTCACTTCACGAGTTGCTAATCCCTCATTAAGAACTTTTCAAATCTACATAAAGATTAATAATTCTAAGTTCTACAATTTTAGAGTTACAATCCAAAGCTCTGCCATGTTGAAGAGTAACAATCGAGGTAAAAAATGAAAATTTTTGAATTTTTGAAAATATAGAATTACAAATTATTCGATTTACAATTAAAAACTTGAAAGTAACTTTTTTAAACCAATATAAACTCTAAAAACCAAATTGTGCACCAAAATTGTACAAGAAGGCTTAAAAATAATTATGTTCCTCAAAAAACTGTTTTTTAAAAAACAAATACTCAAGAAAATCAATGTATGCAAAATAATTGCACAAAAAGAGTTAAAATAAGAGAAATATGTTTTCAAATAACATTGTCAAACGGCTCAGTTCTCTCGCGTTCGGCTCTTTTGTCGTTATATCAAAAGTTCGATTATTATTCAACCAACAAAAAAAATTAAAAACTTCAATTTTACATATGTATAAATAAAAATTCTCAATTATTGATGATTTTGAAGATAAAAAGTCAAGTTTTCAATTCTAAATCTTCAAAATTGTAGAAATTTCGTTTTTAAAGCATAAAAATTACAGCATTTTAAATTGTAAAACTTCAAACTTGCATAATTTTCAATTGTAAATTTTCATAAGTAAAAATTCTTGAATTTTTAAGATTTACAATTTAAAGTTCTACAATTTTGAAGAGTTACAATTAAAAACTCTTCAATTTTTAAAATTCAAAAATATAAAAATTCTTAAATTTTTATGATTTTGAAGATCAAAAAGTAAAGCTTTCAATTCTAAATCTTCCAAATTTAAGACATTTCAAATGTAAATGATCAAAATTACAGAGATTTCTTTATTAAAACTTAAATCTTACATAATTTTTAATGATAATGTTATATTTTGAAAATTAAACTTTCTTTCATTTTAAAGATTTACAATTCAAAGTTCTGCAATTTTGAAGAGTTACGATTCAAAATTTTTAAATTTTAATGATTTGCAATTCACAATTTATGAATTTTGAATATTTGCAACTAAAGACTCTCTAATGTTTTTATACCATTAAGGCCATGTGACGAGTGGGTCACGTGACCGGATTCCTACTTTGCCGACACTTTTTTATTTGTAAACTTATTTTCATACGAATACCCACATCGAGTTGAAAATTTGGGATAATAAATAAGAAGCACTAAGAAACGCGGCTCTGGTCCTAAATTTTAATAATTATGAAACAAGCAAAAAAAAATATTTACAAAAAAACTTTCTTCATAATTATAAAAATTTAGGACCAGAGCAGCGTTTCTTACTGCTTCTTATTTATTATCCCAAATTTTCAACTCGATGTGGCTATTCGTGTGAAAATAAGTTTACAAATAAAAAAAGTGTCGGTAATGGAGGAATACGGTCACGTGACCCACTCGTCACATGGCCTTAAGCGTCAATTTGATAGGATATCATAGAAAATGATTGAATTTCGAATTCTTTTTTACATTCTCATTCTAATGAGAAGGTATTAGTTTTATGTAAAATTCAACTTTGTCGGTTTTCATCAAATCTCCACGTTTTGAGACCTCATTAGTCAGAAAAAACGATTTTTACGAAGGTGTTTGTCTATCTGTTTGCCTGTCTGTAGTCTGTATTATGTAGTATCGTGTAGGCACGATAACTTTCGAAAGATTGATCAGATTGGATTGTGCTTTGGCACACTTTTTTAAGGCCTACAAAGAAAGAACGAGTTTGTTAACCAGCTATTTTGGATAAAAATTCAAAAAGTGAGCAAATTTTTTTTCGTATAGTTCAATTTTGAAAATTTTCAATGAAAACTTATTTAATTTTTAAGATTGAAAATTGAAGTTTATTTAATTTTATAGGTTATAGCAACTGAAAATTCGTTAATTTTGAACAGAAAAATTACAGCGTTAATTTAGTTTGTTGTGAATTCTTATAATTTTTTACGAATGAATGGTAACAGTGCAGAACTATAGATAACCAACAAAATCGAAATTTTCAGTAAAGCAAAAAAAAAAACCTTCTGTAAAATCTAAATCACCGATTTAAGATAAAGTCTCGAGCGGAAGTGTTGATAAATTGAGGACGACAAAGTTTGATTAGAAAAAGTTATCCAGTGTGAAGGAAATAGATGTGGATGTTGATAATCTCAAAGTGACACAGACCATAAATTGGAGCAAACTCGACGGCGGATTGCGATAAAAATTTAAGATCCAGTTGAAGTATAAAATAAAAACTTACACTCAAGATATTGAGTTTCTGAGAGTAAGAAAGCTTAGATCTGAAAAAGTTAGCCAATTCCAAGTAAATCGTTCAAGGATTATGAGGTTATAATTTCACAGGTCAGGCTTTGAAAATCAGTTTTGGGTAGCGATTGGAAATCAAATTTTTAATTTTTCACAAAATTAAAAACTTCCTCCTGAGACATGGGGAAGATAAATAAGAATAACAAATTGAATGGAGTGGAAGCTTCTAATGTGTCCTCTAAAGGTTTACATTTTTCTTGTAACTCTTGCCTATTCCTTTACACACCCCCCACACACTTAATTGTTGGTGGAAGGGGGACTACAGTTTAAGGTGGGTTCTGAACCACCAAGCGCAACAGTTTTAAATACTTAGAGAACCTTTTTCGCTAGAGGTACCGGTCCCACGACTCTCCAGAGATGACCGTTCCCTTGCTAGGCTAGTGTTCACCGCATGGGCCGCCGAGGCTCTTCCAGAGCGCAAGACGGGAATTGAACCCGCAAGCCGACGCGACGGAGTGGGCCCACGACCATCGTCCCACTTAGAATAACAAATGTTTGATACAAATAACTTATTCTGTTCTGAGAAAATCAAAATTTAGTGTGACTACATCGCACTGAAGGAGACGATTTTTCGATGAAAGGATTACATTTTTTTTTTTTTAATAAACGATAATAATTTCAAGAGATATCGATGCTGAAGGGAAGAAAAAAACATTATTACGCTAAAATACTATGCTAAACGTTTAACTAAAATTAAGATTACATATTTTTTTTATTGCTATTAAAAATTGAGAATCCGAACAAATCTTTTCATCACAAAGTGTATTTGATTTTCAGGAATTTTGTAGGTATGCCATAAACCCATTTTCGGAAAAGCGTTGGGTATCTAATTAGTTTTGTACTGCCACCCTTCATATCTGGTATACTCGTATGTTTCCGTATATAAAAAAACGATCCTTGCAACAACTTGAAGTTACTTAAATCAGTGACCACTAGTAGAAATGTAACATGTTACAATTTTCACGAAGTAACTGTATCTTTAATTAGTTACTTTTTTAAGGAACTTTCCCAATCCACTGCATCTAATTTTAAATTATCCTAAATTCATAGAAAAATTATTGTTACGTCGATCTAAAGTGATAAAAATTTTATATTCCAATTCAGTCTAAAGAATTTCAATTCAGTCGCAATAACTTCAACTGGAAATAGAATTTTATAGGGTGTCAAACTGACTTATACTGATAAACTGCAAAACTGAGTAGTAGAACAAAAATCGAGAGACAAAAGCACGTGATAAGTCAGCGGAAACACAAGAGCTTCAATCTGGACAAAGTGAATGAATGAATTTGAAGATTATTTTATATAATTGCCTATTTTTGAAGTGGCACGTAGAGAACATCCTTATTCCTTAACAACCAAATGTATTGGCAATGTTATATCTTTAAAATATTTGAAAGTTTGCGAATGCGACTTTGCAAATACACTATCATTATTCTCCATGTTAAGAAAACTGATGATACGATCTTTCTATGCAGAGGAAAGAGAAGAATATTGAACATCATAAATTACAATTACACAAAGCCCCCCAACCATAAAAGTTCTTGCTTTCACAGTTCTCTTCCTTTTCCAATAATCTTTCTGTCCTTGACCCTCGAGTTAAGAGCTCAGAGCTAATCCAGTTATCCAATGAGCTTAAGTTCCAGTAAAAAATAAAAGTACGTGATCCCTCAGAGATAATAATAATTAGTGAATAGCCTGAGGGTGGAGAGTATATAAAATTGTAAAATGTGGATGGTAGGATTGTAGGATTGTAGTAGGCATGATAATTTACAAATAAATCAGTTGTTCCAACCTAGCGTGAGGCCTCTTCTGGATGGTTGTAATACGTCTCCTTTAAATCCATTGTAATTCAGACAAGGTTTGTAAGTGATACTAAACCTTGAAGTTACACCTGCTACTCGATTCATAGCTGTGTACTGCGAATCGAAAGCCATTCGACTATATTCACGAACCTCCGAATTGAATCTTTCCTAATCGTATTCCACTCTCTTAATGAAAATATTATCTTGTCAGGTGCTAATGATGCCGAAAGATTCTTCGCGTCGAAATTTTTTAGACAGCTGCGATTTTCTAGTACACCTGTCAAATTCGACGCGTGTAAGATTTTATAGCCTAAACAATTTTAAACAACGCATCTTTTTAAGAAACGGAAAAAGATAGGTTGAGGGAATACCTGAAATAAAAACATGACAAAAATGAAAATAAAAACATTAAAGCAATCCCACTATAAAAAAATTTCACATTCGTTCTAAACTTTTCTCGTTAGAAAAACAGCTTATATAACCTTCGTTTTCTTTGTTTTTATTATTCAATAACATTGACAACAAAATGAGACCAAAACCCATGTTTAGTACATTGTTAATTCACACTTTTCAGCATAAAGATCGGGATAAAAATACCGGTTTATTGATGTTCAAAATTAAATTTCAATTGCCAAGATTTTTCGGCTCCATATCTTCAGTCCTTATCAAGGCATGACAAACTTATATGGAAAATAAAAACACTGAAGATTATTCGAGACTGGTTGCTAAATCATAATGAAGGCATTTTTTAAAAGAATTTAGTTGAAGCCATTGTTGTAATGAAAAATACATCGTGTAGACGTAATGAAAAAAGCATTGCAGATCAATATGAATTGATTACATTTAAAATTATAATTTGTTTGCAGATGAAAACTTTTCTAGCTATGTGGCTTTAATTTTGATAATTAATCTGCAAACAAATTAAAATGTGATCATTTTATATTGATCACTATAGGAAACTTTCTTACGAGATCATTTTTTTTTTTGGTTAGCTCAACAAAAAATTGTATCTACAATGCCTTTTTTAATTACATCTACAATGTCTTTTTAATTACAACAATTGTATCAACTAAATTCTTTTCAAAAATGTCTGCATTATATTTAAGTTTTTTTCAGACAGTTTTAGGATGGCAGACAATGATAATCAGTAAAAAAAGGTCAGTCAAAACAAATTTTAAGCATTATTCGCTATGTCCTTTCAGATAAGTTTTTTCATCTCTTATTAGTTTAACCAGTTAACTGGTAGGCTCGAAATCGACGTTCTGTGCCCAAACTTGTAGAAGTAAATAATTCCGTATTCATAATGAAAGTTCATTTTCTAAGGGTTTTTTAGGTCGCTAATGACGAGTCCGGGGTCAAAATTGAGAAATTCAAAATGGCGGATCCAATATGGTGGACTAAAATGCTGAAATCACGTGACTTGAATGAAAGGCACTAAAGAGTTTTTTGAGTCGCTGATGACTATTCTACTATATTATCAGCTGTCTTGACTTTTTCAATTTTGACCCCGGATTCGTCATCAGCGACCAAAAAAAAACCACTTAGTACTGACTTTCATTCAAATCATATGACTTTTGCATTTTAGTTTACAATATTGGGACCGCCATTTTGAAATTTTGACCCCGTTTGAGACCCCCATTGGGTTTTGTGGCAGTAATTCCAAGTGCGCATATATGCGTCAATACCAGTTTTGTCACGGATTTTTTCTGCGCATATATGTGTCATTACCAGTTAACTGGTTAACTCAGAATTTTCTCAAAAAGTCGTTTTTTACGAAAAAGATATCCCTCAAATTTTTACAAATGGTTTTTTTATTTGACAGAAGATGTAGCGGTATGTAGCTAATAAAAAATCAGTTTTAATTTTAATAACATCAGGGTGGCCGTAGGTCAGCGAAAACCTGGAAATCAGGGAATAGTCAGATGAGTTAGGGATCTTTGTTGGTCAGAAAAGTCAGGGAAAAGGGATATAATATTCATTTGCCTTGTATTTCTATTTCTTTTTTTTCCAGTTGCTTCCTCCTGATAATGATATTTTTAGTTACAAATTTTATTATTTTGTTGAAAATTCAACAATTTTATTAAAATATCATCCTTTTTGGTCGAAAATTCAACTGTTTGTTGAAAATTCTTCTTTTTGAGTAGAAAATTTAACTGTTTTGGCAGAAAATTAACTTTTTGTTAAAAATTCCTATTCTGGACCGTGATGATTTGTCACGCCCGAGGGGGAGGGTTTTTCTAAACGTCACGTGACAAAGTAAATCGAATGAAGTTGCTTATTTATTTTATTTTTCGTCAGTTACAGTTTATTATAACGAAAATTTTGTTTGTCCCTTCCCAATAAGAAGGGGGGGGGGTCTTCGCATCGTCGCGGTCTGTCACGGGGAAGGGGTCAGTTTTGACTATTTTTAGCGTCAGGAGATTTGTGCCATCGAATGCGTGCTGGGTCTTCACACTCGCAGTGAGCAAAACCTCCCATTTGGCCTCTTGTATCGAAATGTACTAATTCCATACACGAGCCCTCAATCTTCGACCCGGCTTCGCCTCGCCTTCGAGTCCATGCTGGGCCTTCACACTCGCAGTGAGCAATCCGCCAATTTGGCCTCTTTATCGAAATATACTATTCCGTGCTTTTAGCAAAATTCATTGTCTTTACATTTGAGGATTCCTTAATTTTTGTAGAAATTTGAGCGATTAATCATTATTTACATTATTAGCTTGACACTTTCTAAGTATTCTAAATAAACTTCGAAATTTGTACAACATATTAGGAAATTGTTAATGACACACGGAATGTGATTATTTATTTTAATTGCCGGCTTAAGGCGATCTGAAGGTACCACATCATACCTGGCGCCTTAGCGACCCTTGGCTATTGTTCTGCGCTGGACTCGATCTCGAAGCTGGACGGGGCGCTGTGGCTCTCAACCACCATGGAGGTCGAGCTGAAGGCGCGTTTTTTTACGTGGTTATCCCCAGTAGGCCTAATCCTCCACTTGTTAATGAAGCATGCATTCCTTTTTTTTTGTTTTTTTTTTT
>CAKNYM010051504.1:198440-239256 GCA_932195095.1 Andricus curvator
ATTACCAAATGTGTGCACTTTAGAATAATAAGCCCTTGGAAAATGTAATCCGATAAGAGATTATTCCATTTTATATGATAAACGATATCCTAATTTAGAACCTTTAAAAAAAAAACGCGACACTAACATATGCTGAATGCTACGAAGAACTCTGTGAATTTTTATTAAAAAGATATTTATATAAGGCTGTAATTTTCTCGCGAGGAGAATCATTTTCGAAGAATTATACGTGCAGCAACACATATAAGAATATGCTTTTACTAAAAATAAACTAGTATTTATATTTTGTCAATCATCATATTTGTTTACATTATTATAAAATAACGATATTGGCTTTTAATTTACAATATTCTGCTATGTGGTAATACTGAAAAGCTCCAGGCGCGGATCCAGAGGGGGGGCCACGGCGGCTTGCCCCCCCCCAAGCCCAGACTCGAATTTTTCAAATCAGATAATTGAAGTTCACTATATACATGTATCAATGTTACAACCAACGTTCTTACAACTCTTGCCAATGTAGATTCCCATAACTATGTAATTCTCGCAGCCAATCAGGGTTTCGAATTCTCTCATGGATGCAAGAGACATCATTTTATTGTGAATAACCATTTAAGGTGAACAGGGAGTGAACTCAGGGCGCAGCCCCATGGTAGTAGATTAGTGGAATAGTTTTGACCAATGATGTGGTTGTCAGAGTATTTGCAATAACCTGATTGGGGGACATCCATATACCACGTGGACAATTTTTGACCACTTTTTGAGCCCCACCCCCGTGGACAGCCGTGGAATTTTGACGAACACCCCCCCCCCCCCACACACACACACTTTGTCCACGTCGACATTTTTTATGAAAATATAGATATCATTGGTCTTCAAAAGCAAGGAGACCAAAACGAGCGATGAATTGGCCGAAATTTTGGATTTAATTGAGAATGTGAGCTTAAACAAGGTTTGAAGTCCAAAGAAAAAGTCGTGAAAATATTATTAGTTTTTCATGTGTGTCCACGTGGATTCTAGCCCGACAATTTTGCCATACCCCCCCCCCCCCCTAAACTGTCCACGTGGTATATGGATGGCCCCTTGGTCAAAACTATTCCACTATTCTACTCATCTACCATACCATGTCCTCCATGGGACTTTTAAAAAGAAGCAAAAAACTTCGGAGAAAGCTTACTATTTTGGAATTTATCCATATTTTTAAAAACATTAAAGTGTGTTTACAGTATTGAATAGAAATTTAATTAAAAGTCATCAATGTTAGAATTATTGAACTATATATTATTTTAATTGTTTTTTTGAAGAAAAATTGTTAAGCCACCAAGCACGAAATACGTATTATCTTTGAAGAAGCATAATTATATTCTGAAACATCATAATTCAGGGTGGCCGCTGGACCGGGAAACCGGGAAATGACCGGGAATTTTTTGGGACCCGAAAATGACAGTGAATTTATTTTTTGACCGGGATTTTTACAAGTTTTTAGAAGAAAAATCTATCCAATCACTTGAAATATCACAAGCTTCATATCACAAGATATATAATGCAATTTAAAATAAGTTTGATTTCAACTTTTTTTTTAATGCTAAGTTAAAATTTTAAGTTTTTCAATGATGAAATCATTCAGTTTACAATGTGTAATTCTAAAATCTTTGACTGTCAAAATTTTCCATTTTAGATTTTCATTTTTAAGGGTACATTTTCAATTAAAAGAATTTTAAAATGCAGTTTTTTAATGATTGATTTTAAAAATTTCGCAGTAGTTCCTGTATTCGAAATTGAACAATAATTGATTGATTTTATCGGGCGATTCTGAATCTGTTGAAATTAAACAATTTACAGATTTTTACGTTAAAAATTGAACTGTTTCAATTCCAAAGCCGTAGTAGTTACTAATCAAATGTAAACTTCCGATTCAAACTTTATAAACTATCTGTTGTTTCAGTGTAAAATATACCATTTTTAACGAATTCAATTTGAAAATTTTTAACCAAGAAAAAGAACAATTTTGTAATAGTCAGCAATGTTTGACTGTTCATTAGAAATGAAAAATTAAATATTTACAACTAAACAATTTGAAACTGAATTATTTGAAACATAAAGCGTTGAATCGTTAAAATTTCGGAGAGCTAAACTTAAGCTTTGAACATTACAATATTAATTTTAATTGCTCTAATTCAAAAAAAAATTTTATTTCTGAGTGAAAATGTTGAATTTTCATGTGTGAATACAGATAAAAATGTATTCATTTAGCAAAAATTCGAGTACGTTGAGGAGATATGTAGAAGTTTTTAAATAAAATTTTGAAGCTTTTAAGGATTTTGGAAAGAGTGGAAATAGACGCCCAAATTTTGTTGTTTAAAAGTAATCTTTTTCTAGTTTAAGCTAAACTTCGAAAATCTTATGAATATTTTATACTTGTTGATTAATGATTATACCATGGCATACAAGACGCTGCTTGTAAATATAAAAACATAGTTTCTATTTGAACATTTGTTAATTAAGTCAATAAAATTCATGATTAACATAATTACATAGTTTATAATAAAAATTCAAAGCGAAGAAATAACTTTAAAATTATTACCAACCACCCCCTTCAGGGTGGAGGGGGAAGGGGAATTATTGGATGGCCCCTCCCAAAGCCCTTCTCTGGATCCGCGCCTGAAAAGCTCTCTTGATGAAAGTGGATTACTTAATCCCACACTGAGGGGTAAAAACGGTTATTATTATACCATAAACATTATAAATTTCAAGCATTAGTATCTTATTTTAATTTCTTCTGGTAATATATAGAGAAGAATAAAAAAAAATTCGGCTTAGCCCCGTCTTACGGTACTGCAATAGTATTGTTTCAAAAAGTCGCTGAGCACATCCCACCGCTGCTACCATTAATAATTCCACGCAAGATATTGAATGTTGAATATAAAATTTTTTAATTATTTTAAAATATCAAAATGGACCAGTAGAATAAAAAAAACTCTTGCTTCTTGTTCATTGCATAATAATCTGATCAAGAATCTTAATATCTTCATCATTAAAATTGTAAGTTTCTTTATTTGTATTAAAGTCCGATCTACAGTGATTTATTTGAGGTAAAATATATAAATTTTGCCCTTTCTTCTGAGACTTTAAAGCGCTTCCTAGTTAGTTAAAGACGTTAAAGTTAATTATCTGGTTTTGCTTGTTTTCCCCGTCTTCTGAAAATCTGTGTTCGTTCTTCTTGAGTTCTTGAGTGTTATTGGCCGTAGTGAAATCGCCATGTAGTATACGTCATAAACCAGGCTTAACGATTACTGTACGTAATATAAAACTGCAGATAGCATCTGTTCGAATCTTCCTTGCGATCGCGCCTCATCGTAGGTAGTAGTATCAAGGCACTTGTATGTTCACTATGTTCTTCACTTGCGGCATCGCAAATTGCAATTCGTTTCCTCACCTATATACCAAATGATAAATGGCCACAGATAATCTCTTCGGTTATTGCTTAGATCCTTGGATGTAAAGTGAGCAGCCCTTATCAATTATACCACATAAGACAATCTTGTTAATCAATCTCGAGTCATCGTCTCTTATTAAAGCGGACCCATCGGCCAATCTACTAATATCTCTATTATAATCGATGATTTGTCTTTATATTTCCATTTTTCTACATCATCGCACAAAGCTTGAACCTCCCAGGTTGTCGTCACAAATATGAACACCCCCTCCCCCCTTTAAGTCAAAGTGTTTTCTTTGATTTAATTTGATGAACGCTTAAAATAAAACACGAAACATATGAAAATAATATTTATAGAACTTTCAACTAAATATTTTTCTCCCAAAAGAGATGAATTTTCAGTGAAATAGGTAGTTGAGTTTTCAAGCCAGATAGACAAATTTTTTAGAAGACAGTTGACATTTCAATCAAGAACTTTTCTGTCAAAAAAAATCAATTTTCAATCCACAAGGACAAATTTTGTATCCAAAAAGACGCATTTCTAAAAAAAGCAGTTGAATTTTCGATAAAAAGATGACATTTTACCATAAAAGTTGAATTTCCATTAAAACAATTAAATTTTCAACAAATTAGTTGAATTTTCAACCTACAAAGATCTATTTTCAACCAAACGGTTTAATTTTCAAAAAAAAAATCGTTATTCACAACCAAATAGTTCAATTTTCAAGAAAATTTTTGAGTTCTTAAACAGAAAAAATTAAACTTTAACAAAAAACAGTTTTGCATTTCCAACCAAATAGTTGAATTTTCAAGCCAAGAAGGCCAATTTCTTTTTTCAGTTGAATTTTCAATTTAGAAGGACGAATGATCTATCCAGTATAGAAAGACAAATGTTCATTAAAACAGTGAAATTTTTGACCAAAAATGATGACTTTTTAACAAAAAAGTTTTATTTTATTAGACTAACCCGGTCAAGTATAGCGCTAGGGTTAGTATTACGAAATTTTAGCCCTGAATGAGCTGGAACACGGTTAGTCTTACGGAGAATTCCGTAACGGTAGACAAAATGATGTTCAACTTTCATCCAACTAGTTCCCGTGCAGGAAATTATCGGGGAACTATTCTGGGCCAGGATAGACCATTCTGACAGCAAATGTGGCGTTTACAAGTCGGTCTGTTATGGCGCCAAGTAGAAGTAAAACGTTTTTCTATGTTCAAACGCCAGTCTGGATAAGCTAATCTACTATCGACATAACACTTTTCAATTAGTAGTCTGGACGAGCTAACAGTAGTCAGTCGTTTTTGTGAATATCTATTGTAGATGGTTCATTTTTTATACTTTTAAAATTTTTAAACAACCTGCATATTTTTTTAAATGTGCAAAAAAATGTATATTCAACACTTAGAAATCTGCTTGGCCCTGATAGGCTAGCCAGCACTCGATCAGAGCCCTGAGAGACTGACTAGATGATTAAGAAAAAAATGACTTCTTTTTTAGAGTTTATTTCTTATTTTTGATACTTTTCAAGTAGCTAGCTCTTTTTGGAAATGTAAAACAAAAATATTTGAATGAGAAACTTCGAAATTTTGTTGGTCCTGACGGTCTATAGTCAGCACCCGATTAGGGCACGAAAGGACTGACTAGATGAGGAAGAAAACATTCATTTTTTTAGTGTTCATTTTTTATTTTTGTTACTTTTAGAAACCCCGCCATTATTTTGAATGTTTTTTTTTAAACTGGACGTAAATCTGTCCCAATCATTTTCTACACGGGTTAAATTTTCAATTAAAAAAGATTAATTCTCAACAAAAAATGTAATAGTTGATATTTCAAATTAAAAAAATTTTTCAGTCAAGAGAGAAAAAAAAAGTCAAGCAAATTGTTGAATTTCCAAGCTAAAACGGCGAAATCTCTGTAAAACAGTTGAACTTTCAACCTGAAAAGCCGAAAATGGGAATTTTCAAACAAAAAGTTAATTTTCTAACAAATAGTATGGACCCGAAGGAAGCTAGAGAGGCATTATGCAAGGACAGAAAAGTGCGGCGACAAGTAGTTTTGAAAATAGTGTCAGTGGAGTGAATAACATCCGAAAAAAAGACCTTGGATACTAATGAGCCCGAGTGGGGAGCTTCACATGATGACTTTGTGAGTATTTTCACTTGGGGTGATCGCTAGAGAGATTGATCAGCAACCAGGGTCGGAGGAGTGTTGCGGAATGAACGTGTTATTTGAATAAATAACACGGGAATTCTGGATCAATTTAAAAATCTATATCCTTCCCCCACATTACTCTCTACCTCACCGAGTGATTCACGCTTACGCCGAAAGGGAAATGGCTTAATAGTATAATAAATAGTTGAAATTTCTACCAAAATAATAGAAGGATCAACCCAAAGAGGCGAATGTTTAACAAAACAGTTAAATTTGTAAGCCATGAAGACGAATTTTCTATAAAACTGTTGAATTAACAAAAAAATTTACTTTTGAACCAAATAATTGATTTTTAAACTAAAAACGATAAATTTTCAACGAAATTGATTTTCTACCAAAAAGACGAATTTTCAACAAAATACATATGTGTTCAACCAAATATTTAAATTTTCAGCTGAAAACAATCAATTTTCAGCCAAAAATGAATTAGTTCAATTTTTAACTAAAAAATAAGAACGAATTTTCAACAAAATAGTTCAATCTTTAACCAAATAGTAGAATTTTCAACCAAAAACGATTAATTATGTACCAGATATAGGTTCTATTAATACAGTTTGCAATTTAAGTGGAAAACGGGAAAAAGATGAGAATAGAGAAAGACTGTCAAGCCTACGGTGATTAAATATAAATTTTGCATAAAAAATAAAGTTAATTTTTCATTGCACACTTTTTGATTTCGGACTATACACTTTTAAATTCGAACTAAACACAAGTTTAATACTTAAAAAATTTTATGACACCTTTTTCACACTATTTTTTTCAAATTTGTAAAACTATTTACGCTATTTTTGATCTCTGAAGTAAGTCCGAGTGCTGACATTGTGAAATATTTGCAAATCCATTATGCCGTATGTTTATCGTGAGATCAGCGACTGCAATTACTTCTGGCATGCACATCTGGAATCTGCCCTAAAATTATCATAACCTTGACACTTGTTCGGGCAGAAGTGGTAAAATTGTCGGAACTGTTCTCTTGCCATTTTACGAGCTGTAAAATCAGTGTGAAACGATCAATGATCGGTGTTCACCGGCAGATAAACGTGGCAGGAAACTTGTCCGTCTGGCAGCTGTTTTTCCCTCTTTGACGTGAAAAAAACTTCTCGGAATCGTAGATTCAACCGCAGATTGAATTCCCTTGCATAATTCATTGACGCGTCCTGATTAATTAATTATCACTTCATTCGGCATAATCACGACGTTGATTCAGTGTCACATAATCTATCGCTTTGTTTTTTCTCCAGATGACAAACAATACCAATTGTACTCGGATCGAAAATTATCAGCAAAATAAATGTAATATCTCAGATATTCAGGGCTGCCAAACAATCATTTTTTCGACTCCTGTCGATTTTACTTTATTTTAATGTTATTCTTTAGTTGCAAATCTAACAATTTTATTAGAAAGTCATCCTTATATTACTGAAAAATTTAACAATTTTGTTGGAAATTCTTCTTTTTGAGTTGAAAATTCAACTATTTTGGTAGAACATTAACTTTTTTGTTGAAAATTCATATTTCGGTGTTGAAAATTCAACTTAAACCTTTTTTTATTGAAAATTCGTATCTTCGGTTAAAAAATTCATCTCTTTTGGTAGAAATTCTAACTTTTTTTATTCAAAATGTGACTGTTCAGTGAAAAATTAATTATACTGTTTTTTGTTTAAAATTAAAATCTTTTTTGGTTGAAATATCTACCATTATATTATTCTATTATCTATTCATCATTTTAGTTTATAATTAATTCGTTGGTTGAACGTTTACCTACTTTGTTAAAACCTTTTTTTTTTATTGAAAATTTACCTATTCCCTTTTTGGTTGAAAATTTATTCATTTATTTTTTTAAATTGAAAATTCAACTATTTGAGTAAAAGTTGAACCATTTTTTTTAAATAAATTTTTTCGGGTTAAAGTTAATCTTTTTGGGTCATTCAAGTATTTTTTTTTAAATTCGTGTTTTTTGTTGTACAAAATTAATTTTCCTAAATGAAAATGTAATTTTTCCATTTTTGGTTAAAAATTGATATTTTTTAGTTCAAAATTTGCCATTTTTGGTATAAAAATAATCTTCTTGGTTGAAATTTCCTGGTTTTTGGTTAAAAATATAACTATTTGGTTAAAAATTAACCCTTTTTTTAAATTCATATGTTTGCGTTGAAAATTAAACTGTTTTACGGAAAATTCGTCTTTTAGCTTAAAAGTTCAAAAATTTGGATGCACTTATTTTCTTTCTTGTCTTAAAATTTGTATTTGTTGAAAATTCGTATTTCTGATAGAAAATTATTATTTGCGGGTTTGCAAATTTAACTGATTTGTAGAAAATTTTTCTTTTTCGTTGAAAATTGGTCTTTTTTGGTTACAAGTTGAACTACTTTGTTAAAAATTAATTTTTTTGGTTGCAGATTCATCATTTTAGTTCAAAATGTATCTCTTTGGTTGAAAAGTTAACTATTTTATTGAAAATTCTTTTTTTTCTGGAAATTAATTTTTTTTACTCAAAATTTAACTTATCCATTAGAGCTATTTAAGTATATTACGTAAGCGTTCTGAGAGGGAGGGGAGTCAGCATAGGTCAAAGATGGTTATTTTTGTATATTCCTAATAAATATAAAAATGTGCTTATACAAGGTTGGGAAGAGATGGTCCAGAATAGGGAAAATTATACTAACGTAATACTTGAAAGTCCCCATTTTTTGTTGAAAATGTATCTTTTTTAGTTGAAACTTTGTCTTTCTTGGTAGAAAATTAATCTTGTTAGTTGAAAATTCGACTTTTTTGTTGAGTTGTCATCTTTTTGCTGAAGAGTCACTCTCTGTCTTGAGAAAATTCCGGTATTTGGTTAAAAATTCAACGATTTTGTTGAAAATTTAATTATTTTGTTACAAAGTCATCTTTTCTGGTTGAAAATTCAACTTTTTTGTTAAACATTCGTTTATTTGCATAAAATTTCATCTTTTATGGTATATATATATATGTAATCTTTTTTGTTTAAAATTAATAGGTTTAAACTTGTTCAATTTTATTTTGAAATTGTTTTATTCCATTTATAAAGGGTTCTATGTGAACTATGTTACAAGATTAAAATTCTGGACTTTGAATATTAGCGGCCAGGCCGGCCAGGGAAAATAAAAAATTGGTCAGGGAAAAATCAGGCAATTTTGAAATTTTATCTTTTTCAGATGAAAATTCAACTATTTGTTTGGCAATTCATGTATCATGTTGGTAGAAAATCAATCTTCTTGGTTGAAAATTCGTCTTTTCAGTATATCTCTTTTTGTAGAAATTTCATCTTTTTCGGTTGAAATATCAACTATTCCATTTCTTGTTGAGAAATCATCTTTGTAGGTAGAAAATTCAAGTACACTCAACTCCCGAGATAAGCACCCTCAGTTTACGCTATTCCGAGAACTTGAAGCCTCGGAATTTGGTGATGTTGGGAGCGCGGGACCGAAAAAAAGAGGATGTGCTGAGTCAAGCGTGACAAACAAGAAATAATTCATGCGGCCCCGTCCTCTTAACGTTTGGAGTCCCCCAAGATATGCTGAAGGCCAACGCAAGCCATGCCCGAAACCGTTTTTATCTCGGGAGTTGAGTGTATATTGTTAAAAAGTCGTCTTTTTTGGCTGAAAATTCAACTATTTTGTTGAAAATTCGTCTATTTGAACATAATATTCGTTCTTTTGGATTTTTAATTTATCTGATATGGTATATAAGTAATTTTTTCGGTTAAAATAAATAAATAAGTTAAATTTTTTTTTTCATTTGAAATTGTTTTATTCCGTTTATAAAAAAATTCCAAGCTAGAGAATGTTACAAGACTCAAATTCTGGTCTCTGAATATTAATTGGCAGGGAAAATGAAAAAATTGCCAGGGAAAAATCAGGGAAAAGTCAGGGAATTTTGAAAATGGAGATTTGCGACCACGCTGACATGGATGCGGAATGTAGAATGTAGACAGTAGATTGTAGATTGTAGAATGTATATGACGGCACGTTTGGACCGCATTGCCGATGGCGCGGCAAAACGAACCTGAGAAATAAAGGCAAATGAATGATGCAGTGGCAGGTGCAGGTTCCGTGTTTAACGACTGGTACGGTCCCAGGCTCGAGAGCACCTGTAACACTCCGAATGAACCATCGAAACAGTCCAGAGCCGCCTCGTTATTTCCCTTTTTCTCCGATACCGATACAGTAGCCCCTTTTCCTCGTTCCGTTTTTTGCCCGATAAATAAATATCGCCAAACGAACGCGCGTAAGTCACGAGTTTGGGTCATTTATATCCCATAAGAGGGCTCACAAAAAAGCGGTTTGCCTGCTGTTTTTACCTGGCATTCTTAAAAGACGTGTAGTCATTGATGAGCTTAATTTTAATTTGGACAGGATAAGTGGTATATTTGATTACGAATTAGGGCCATGAAATACTTAATTACTTACATACTTATATAAAGAATATACTGGATGTAAAATGACATACTTCAGACCAACAAATTTTTACAGCCAGTTTTTAAGGACAGAATGCTTTGATTTTTATATCATCCTCGTTATCATCACATTGCTATATATTTGTTGCATAACAGTTCTAGAACTGTTATAGAATTGTTCCAGAATTATTACAGAACATGCGTAACAACATTCTAGATTTGTTCCAGAATCGTTACAGAATGTGCGTCACAGAGTTGAAGAATTGTTCTGAAGTTCTTACACAACGTGCGAAATGAAGTTCTAGCATTGTTCTAGCATTGTTCTAGAATTGTTACAGACTTTGGTGATAAAATAGTTACTCGCTGGTTACTAACCAGTTCTAGAACATGTTACTTTGTGTTTTAAAACAGTTACAAAACAGTTTTAAAACTGTTCTGTGACCATACTTACTAGGTAATAGGACACATTTTTTTAATCCAGATAGAAAAAAACACATTCAAAAAGGAATTTATTTTCCAAGTCCCAAAGGTAGAATCTAGATATACATGTAGATAAAATAAAATCAAGGGCGGATCCAGACAGGAGCCATTGAAGCCCCCCCCCCCGATTTCTGAAATTTTAAACCACGTACACCCTCCCTTTGTTAGGGTCTATAACTTTTGCTCCCTCTCCAACTCCCTATTAACTAACCTAATTTTGGCCGACTACCTTTTTTTCGTGAATTTATTCATAGGGGTCGTACACAGTTTGTCAGCATGAGAAACAGCAAAGGTGAAATGCTATATGATATAGACGGGATAGTAGACGCTTTAAAAGACTCTTTTAAAGAACTATTAGGAGGTGAAGATATAGGGCAACAGAACTGCGACATAGAACATAATGCATTAGAAAATCCAATTGAAAAAGTCTATGTCACTGAGGTTCGAGGCTGCTGGTGTAGACAGTATTAGCGCTGAAATGCTTAAATACGGTGGCGAGTACATACCTCACAGGTTGTGCGAATTGATAAATTTATGTATCGAGATGGGAGAAGTCCCAGACGATTGGAGAAAAGCGATTATCGTACCAATATACAAAAGAAAGGGAGATCAAAGCAACTGCAGTAATTACAGAGGTATCAGCCTACTAAGTACCGTAAGTAAAATATACTCAAAAATACTTATTCGTAGAGTAATGAAAATCACAGAAGAAAAGATATGGGAAGTCCAAAGTGGATTTATGCCAGGAAGATCATGTACAGATCAGATATTTATAGCTTAAGACAGATCACAGAAAAAAGCTTGAGAGTAGGAAAGAAAGTTTTCTGTGCATTTGTTGACCTAGAAAAAGCATTTGACAAGGTAAATAGAAGTAAACTTTGGGAAGTCCTTAAAGAGTACGGAGTCAATGGATGGCTCCTACAAGCAATAAAAACAATATATACAGGTAGTAAAGCGAGTGTCAGGGTAAATGGGAAACTAAGTGACTGATTCGATATTATGCAAGGCGTGAAACAAGGATGCGTTAGGTCCTCGTGACTATTTATCATATTCATGGATAAGTGTCTAAGAACTGCCCTCTTCGACGAAGAAGGTGTGGATCTCGAAACAGTGAAGATACGTGGGTTACCTTTCGCAGATGACAAGACTGTTATGGCAGAATCAATCGAGGACTTGCAAAGAATGTTAAGTGAACTTATAATATAAGAATGAAGAACATGGGCCTCAAAATTAACGTAAATAAAACAAAAATCATGGTATTTGAGGGAAAAAGTGAGAAAACAATGTGCAACATTGTCCTAAATGACGACAGATTAGAACAAGTTGACAAGTACGTATATCTGGGTAAACTATTCACTAGCGACGGAAAAATAGATGGGGAGTTAGATAGGCGCATAAATAAAGGTAAGCAGGTTATCGGTAGAGCAGGGTCCATTCTCAGAAACAAAAATGTATCAAAAAAAGCTAAAATGGCTATACATAATTCTATATTCGTACCAACTGTACTATGCGGTAGCGAGACGTGGACTTGTCAAGAGAAGGACAGGAGTAAAATTAACGTGATTGGCATGAAACCTCTACGTACTATATGCGGAAAAACACTGATGGACAAAGTCCGAAACGAGATAATCCTCAAAGAATGTGGTGGAAAAGAGACAATAGTTGACATGGGAAAGAAATCAGTTAAGATGGTTCGGTCATCTTGAAAGAATGAAAGATGAACGACTGACCAAACAAGTGTATAAAAGTAAAGTAAATGGCAGAAAGCTCAGAGGTAGCCCGCCGAAAGAATGGTTAGAATCTGTGAATGAGACACTAATCCGAAGAGACATAAGAAGCCATAGAAACTCGAGAGCTTGCATGAAAAAATGCATGGACGTGAAGGAAGCTAGAGTAGTATGCCAGGACAGAAACGTGTGGCGACAAATAGTTTGTAAATAGAGTGGCAATAGAGTGAATGATGCCTGAAACAAAGACCTTGGATACTAATGGGCCCAAGTGGGGAACCACACATAACAATTTTGTGAGGCTCTTCACCTGGGGTGATCGTTAGAGAGATTGATCAGCAACCTGGGTCGGAGCAGTGTTGCGGAACGAACGTGTCATTTAAATAAATAACACGATAATTCTAGATCAATCTGAAATATCCATACCTTATACCTACATACGTATCTACCTTATACCTATATACCCATCTACATACTACTATTTTCCAACCGAGCAAGTCACGCCTACCCCGAAATTAATGGTATAATAATAATAATCGAAAAATAACGTAAGACGGTTGAGGGGGGGGGGGGCATATTTCACTGTTTCTTATGATATAAGAAAGTAGTTTAACTTTCAAATAAGTATAACTACATACATTTTCAATTGAATTTCTAAATTAAAAAAAAAGTTCATTTTCATTTGGAAAAATTGATTTTCATTTAAAAAATGAATCTTTTAAAAAAGAACTGAATTTTCTACAAAATTGTTGAATTTCCAAGACAGAAAAGACGAATTTTCTGTACAAAAAAGGGAAATTTTAACAAAGTAATCCAATTTTCAACCGAAGAAATGAATTTTCTACTAAAATCATGAATCCTCAACCAAAAAAATTAAATTTTAAGCAAGTAGTTCAACCATCAACCAGATAGTTTAATTTTCAACCTAAAAAGATGCATTTTCAATAAAATGCATACATTTTTAACCAAAATTGTTAAATTTTTAACTAACCAGATTAATTTTCTACTAAAAGAGACGAATTTTCAACCAATTACTAGTTGAATTTTTAGTGTAAAACATATCACTTTTCAACCTACAATGGAATACGTAGTTCAATTTTCATTGCAAACAAATTTTCAATTTAGAAATGCGAATTTTTCCCAAAACAGTCGCATTTTTAACACGAAAGTATGAATTTTCTTCAACAAAAAAAATTGAATTTTCGGCCAAATATTTAATTTTTCTACCAAACAGTTGAATTTTTAACTAAAATATATTAAGAATCTTCAACCAAAAAAAAAGAATTTTTAACAAAGTAGTTCATCTTTCAACCAATGATTTGAATTTTCAGCCTAAAAAGATGCATTTTTAACAAATATTGTACCTCATCTAAGACAGCATAGAAAAATCGTTATCCTACACCCTCACCCCCACACACCCAAAAGGCTTTCCGCAATTTATGCACGGCCCCAGATATGGATGTGCTTCCAGGTTTGTTATGAATGTGAACACTAAAATTGAGAAATATAAATAAAGTGGAATTTATCGCCTTATTATATTCAATTTGAAAAGATCATTTCAATCATTGCGGGACCCCCCCCCCCCCCTTCATACTCTTTCACATATACAGGATGTTTTTTTTAACTTGAGACAACGAAATATCTCAAAAAATACGCATCCTACGGAAAAAATGTCTGGAATAAAAACTTTTTATTTTCGAGGGGGAAAAAAGATTTGCTAAAATTTACCCCACCCCCACCCCAAAAGGAGGCAGGGGTGGGGGTAACTTTGTAATTTCAAATGGCAACCCCAATTTTTTATCACAGATTCAGATTTTACTTTACGAAATACGTAAGTTTTATTCGGAAAATTTGTTTCGATTCGCGATAGATGGCGCTGCAATTGCGAAAAATATAATTGTTGACACTACTTTTAGCTCTACCCAGGAATAACGACGCTGACGTAGTAGTTGTCTATTCCCTTCGGGGTGCTTAATTTCGGTGAGTCCCCTTGCCTCTCACCACAGGGATGCTTGATTTCGATTAATTATTTTAGAATAAGTGCTCAAAATGGTGTCCTCGCACTTCGATGCACTTGTTAATCCGAGCTTTGAAAGATTCCACACAACTGCGAATTGTGTCTGGTGATATTTGTGCACAAGCAGACCTGATTCGCTCGATCATGTTATCACGAGTTGTGGGCACTTCTTGATACACGTGATTCTTTAGATAACCCTACAAATAGAAATCCGGCGCCGTAAGATCTGGCGATCTGCCAGGCCAATTTACTGGACCTCCTCTACCGATCCATCGTCCATTGAATTCGCGATTGAGTACTTCCCTCGCGATTGCCGCATAATGTGCTGGACAACCGTCATGTTGAAACCACATGTTGTGTCGCACTTCCAAGCTTAGGTCTTCCAGCAATATTGGAAGTTGATTTTCTAAAAAGTTACGATATTTTTCACCGTTCAAATTTCCATCAATAAAATACGGACCGATAAGTTGATCTCCAATTATTCCACACCAAACGTTCACGGACCATGGACGCTGATGCTCAACTTCACGCAACCAATGTGGATTTTCTACACTCCAATAATGCATGTTGTGCCGATTAACGTTACCATGGTTTGTGAAAGACGACTCGTCTGTGAAGAGTACTAGAAAAAAGAAATTCGGGTTTCCTTGTATCTGCTGAACCGCCCATTGACAAAATGTCACTCGGTTCTGAAAATCATTGCCATGAAGTTCTTGATGCAGTGAAATATGATACGGATGATAATTATTACGTTTTAATACCTTCCAAACACTGGATAGAGACATTCCGGAATCGCGGCTTAGTTGTCGAGTACTAACATGAGGGTCATGAGTGACTGCAGCTAAAATTGCAATTTCATTATCAACTCCAGTAACTGTTACTTGACGCTTACTTTTTTTCGGTTGTACACTGCCGTCAGTGATGAAGTTTCGGACAACCCGGTAAAAAGAAGCGCGTGAAGGAACACTTTCTGGAAAGCGTTGAGGTAAAGCGTGAGAGCATCATTGATATTCCTGCCACTTTCTCCAGAAATGAGAATCATTCCAATCTTCTGTTGCTGAGATAGAATTTCCATTGTAAAAGTAATGAAGTAAGGTAATGAGGAAATACAACGACACCCAAACCAACTCAAACGAACGTGACCAACAACAATAACCCAAACGAAAGCAAC
This sequence comes from Andricus curvator, assembly GCA_932195095.1. Taxonomy (NCBI): domain Eukaryota; kingdom Metazoa; phylum Arthropoda; class Insecta; order Hymenoptera; family Cynipidae; genus Andricus; species Andricus curvator. The sequence goes on from CAKNYM010051504.1 coordinate 213,898, forward strand.
CAACACACCCAAATCAAATGAACACAATCAACCTTCCTAATGAATAAACGTTAAGCACGGACAGACGCGGTTATCGCTCGGCCGGAATGACGTCGAGGATTGTAGACAGTGGAGACTCGATGATATGTAATGTCTACATCCAAAATCGACTGTCGTCAACCCACTGCATTCGGGTATGGTTTTCGACACTTGTATCACTTTTACTGTCCCGTTGCCAAAAGTTCAAGCACCCCGATGGATGGTGACAGGCAAGGGGACTCACCGAAATTAGGCACCCCGAAGGGAATAGACAACTACTACGTCCGCGTCGTTATTCCTGGGTAGAGCTAAAAGTAGTGTCAACAATTTCATTTTTCGCAATTGCAGCGGCATCTATCGCGAATCGAAACAAATTTTCCGAATAAAACTTACGTATTTCGTAAAGGAGAATCTGAATCTGTGATAAAAAATTGGGGTTGCCATTTGAAATTACAAAGTTACCCCCACCCCTACCTCCTGTGGGGGTGGGGTAAATTTTAGCAAATCTTTTTTCCCCCTCGAAAATAAAAAGTTTTTATTCCAGACATTTTTTCCGTAGGATGCGTATTTTTCGAGATATTTCGTTGTCTCAAGTTAAAAGAAACACCCTGTATAAGTTGAAAAAAATTCACAATCGCTCTCTCCGAAAAATTTTGTGGATCCGTCTTGGAATAAAAGGGAGACTACTGTCACCGAGAAAATTCGAGTCCTCTTGCTTTGACGTTAAAAAATTAATTGAAGAAAAAATGGTAGCACAATGAATGAAGGATCATTTGAAAGGTCGAAATATTATACGTTAATGAGTCTGAAACGAATATGCCAAAAAAATGTGTATAGCTTACAGACCCGAAAATCTGTTAAAAAGTAGGGAAATTCGACAGCTTTTAAAGACAGCGAACTTTGAAACATAGTTTTTTATTGAAAAAATAATAGGAAAAATCTGAAAAAAATTCATGATGGTACTTTAAACATATCTAAACAAATTCCCGTTCGTTTTTTGTACATAAATATATAACTGTGCTATCTTCAGTTCTAATGAAGATAATTAAGTGATTTAAATTAGAAGTAGTTATTTGAACTATTTATAATTATTTACGATTTGAAAGAAGTATGTGCTTCTTTTTCTCTTCGTGCAAATTGCGATATTGAAGACAGTTTTTGATACTGAAAAGCCAAGTGTAAGAAACCAGCGGGGTGCCTTTTTTCATGAGATCGTCCTCGTCTTTCCTCAGAAAAAATTGGAAGCACATGAGGAATTATTTATATTTATTATTTATATTTATAAATATATATTACAATTAAAATATATATTTATTATTTATAAACATATATTGGCAATATTGCATCCAGAAAACCTAACCTCACTTTTTTTATAAATACTTATATAATTACTTCTATAAAATTTTCTTATAAAATTTATAATTATAAGATTCATAATTACTTCTATAAATACTTTATTTTATAATACTTGTTGTGTAAATAAACGATTTGATTTGGCGAAGTTATAGCTCACATATATCCCGGCGATCCCGGCAATATATATATATATATATATATATATATATATATATATAACACCGTTGAACCTAAGTCAATTACGAGTTTTATACCATTAAAAAAAAATTTCTTGTCTATTCAAAATAAAAATATTTACTTATCGTTGAAATGATCTTCGCAATAATATAATGTTGACGTAAAATATGTGGTAGGGCACATGTCACGCCGAACAATTTTGTACCATTTTTCTCGTTCCTCACGTTTGGGTATATATATAAATAATTTTCCTGGATTTTTGAAAGTTGTGCTCTTACATTCAGGCCCAAAGCACCAATGGTAGCGATGTTTTTTTTGCATTTTAATGCAAAAAACGTGAATCACCCAGCTTATTCACAAGCGTTTGACGGCGTGCTACGTCACATCAAAATGGCGGAATGGGCGCGACAGAATTGGAATTTTAAATGTGTACAAATTTTTCTTTTTCAAATATAAATTCGAAAAAAGTTTTTTTTACGCTATGGTGGTATTATTAGTGATTTTAGAGCATATACTTTAATATGCAAAAAAAAAGTAGTTGATGACCCTATTGGTAATATTCTGCAAATTTTTCGACGGCAGTTTGTTTAGAAATGTTTAAGGTACCACCATACATTTTTTCAGATTTTTCCTTTTTTTTCAATAAAAAACTATGTTCCAAAGTTCACTGTATTTAAAAGCTGTCAAATTTCCCTACTCTTTAATAGATTTTCGGGTCTGTATGCTATAAAATGTTGTTTGGCATATTCGTTTCAGGCTCATTAACGTACAAGATTTTGACCTATGAAATGATCCTTCATTCATTGAGCTACCATTTTTTCTTCACTTACTTTTTTAACGTCAAAGCCAGAGATAGTGGAATCAAGTTTCTACTATCTGGATAATACCTATCGATAGGTTACCCAATTTCAACGGTTTTCGGAAAAGCCCGTTACATGTGGAGGATTTTGCAACCGCGAAACCGGCGCAGCTGCAGCATCCTGTGATGATAGTCGAACGAACGGCTTTACACGGATTTGCTGACGCGAGGAAAGATGAGCGGAAAGAGGAAGCGAAGAGGAAGCGAGCAAGGTAGCTGAGAAGGTCGGTGGAATTCCGGGAAGTTAAAGAGTATGCCACACTCGCAGTTATCTCGTTTGCGATTCTCAGAATGATCTTCTGCTTGCTATCAGGTGGAATTCTTTCTCATTACCTAACTTTTTTGTTTAACGATCTTCTTCTTGGGCTTCTTTCCTGTTGTGTATTGTGACATTTTTTTGCACTTTAGATTTAGTGTAATTAAAAACCGAAATAGAACCTCGTCGGTCTGAATCCCGACTTAGAACCTTTCAATGTGCAAGTATGGAGTTAGAACCTTTTTACTTAGACACTGTGATTTGTTTCTAATGATACCATTAATGCTTTTTATTACCCTGCATTTTTAGACACAAAATATCAATCTTTCCTATTAACTATAATAATTTTTTTTTTCTATAGACTTTGGCTTAAAATATCGAGAAAAGCCCCCTGATTATGAATATTCAAAGAACTTTCCCGAAAAAATCGTTTGAACCAAGACAATTAAATTTGCACTAAAATTTTTATATATGGACCTACTGGACCGGAAAATTTCGCAAAAAAATTACATAGCTTTTCAAGACATATACTACACAGACGAGAAATAAATTTTTAGATCGTGTTAATTATCATTTTTTTGTGCATACTTTCGTGAAAAACATGAAATTTTTTTTTTAATCAACAAACATATTTTTGCTACTTCGCAGACAACTTTAGGACACTTTAAGTATTATAATTATTTATTTAGTTTATAATTTCACTGTGCCCCTTGGATCTGACAACAAGAATAAAAATGGTTTATCATATAAACAATAGAAAAATTGACATTTCGATATAGTTGAACTTGGATTTGAGCCCGGTTTTAGTTCTGACAATCGGCTCAAATCCAGGCTCTCCAAACGTAAACATCAGGGCCATCTCGCAATGTCGTGCAACGTGACGCAGTTATCCAGGTAGGCCGTTAGGGTACTGCGCTTTATCGCTATGCTCCTGTTTCGAAAACGCCGCGCGGCGTTATAGTTCTCGGAAGGCTCCAATCAAGTTTCTTCTTATCCAAGTTCGACTGTATTCTTTTGTAATTCAACATTTTTTGCGTGCATTTATTCACAAATATTTTTTTCTTCTGTTCAATATTAACGATAAAAATGGTCAAAATGTGGTTCAACTTTCAATTAACTATATCTGCCAAAATATTGCATATTTTGCAAAACCCTTTGACATCAGTATTGAGAACCTCAGCCAGTGAACAATGACACAAGAAATACAAGAAATCGATGACCCACTTGTTGCTTTTGACATGGAGTGCCCCATTAATCTTTCCTCAAAGTGGAATCACATTTGAGCTTTTGTCTGTTGTGAATAGGAAAATTCAAGAATTATTTCACTTTCTGCGTTTTCAAATTATAAATTTAAACAATCACTATATCAAACATATTGCAAACTTGATAAATCGATAAAATAAAAAATGATTCGCTGGTTCAGGTACGAGAATCTAATTCACTTATGTCATGAAAAGCTCAGATTTCACTGAAACATTTTTTTATTTTATTGATAGAAATTGAAAATTCATCGAATTTTTCAAATTGAATAATGTAATTTTGTAATGTGTGCCTTGAGATATTAAATAAAAGACTATAAGTAATGTTTGTGTAATGTCTTAAACTTGTAAAATATTACGCTCAGAAAATATTTGAATCAAACAAATTTCTTCTTTGTTATATGATCAGACAAATATTTGATTCAAAGAAACATTTGTTTGATTCAAACAATATTTTTTTATTCATACACACTATTGCTTAACTCAAACAAATTGTATTTTAATCAAACAAATTCTATCTTCGATATAGTGTCAAATAAATGTTTGATTTAAACAAACATTTTTCAGAGTATACCACAAAAATTTGTTCCGTAGTCTTCACAGTTTAACCTTCAAATTTTTTATCTGGGTGTTTGGTCGTTCCGAAAAATTAAGGGTCGTCCCGAAAATTCGGGACGACGAGATACTTCGTAATTTAAATGGGTTTCGACTTTAAATCTTACAGTATCCGCTTGGATATATGAAATTTCGAAGTTCGATCGCTGAAGTTAAGCAACTCTTTGCTTGGTTTTACTCGGATGGGGGCCATTGTACCTACTAAATAACTAAAAAGCAGCTTTTACATAAAGAAAAGATCAATCCTTTTTATGCCCTCCGATGGTATATAATACGTGTATTTCTTTGCTACTCAATTTCGAAATTCTAAATTATTCTACTGCTCGAATAATAGATTACCGTTTTTTTGCTCCTTGAAAGTAAAGTACCGGATTTGTTTTCTATTCGATTCCAAAGTTCTAGATTATTATGTTACTCGAATTATAGATTCCCGATTTTTTTGCTCCTCGAAATTAAAGTACCTCATTTTTTTGCAACTGGAATTTGAAGCTCTGGATTCTTCTTCTATTCGAATAATAGATTACCAATTTTTTGGCTCCTAGAAATTAAAGTGGCAAAAAAATCCAGTATTTTATTTTCGATGAGCAAAAAAATGTTATTCGAGTAGCAGAATAATCTAGAACTTCGAATTCGAGTAGCACAAAAATCTAGTACTTTAATTTCGAGAAGAAGAAAAAATCGGGATTCTATTATTCATGTAGCAGATTGATCTAGAAATTCGAATTCGAGTAGCAAAAAAATACCGTTCTTCAATTTCGAGGAGCAAAAAATCGGGAACCTATTCTTCGAGTAGCTGAATAATCTAGAACTTCAAATTCGAATAGCAATAAAATCCAGTACTTTATTTTTGAGGATGAAAGGTATTTCTAGGATTTCAGTCTAAAGTTCTGAATCATCTTTGGGGCCATTCACAAAATACGTGATACATTTTTCAGGAACTTTATACACCTCCCCCTCTGCATGATGCTTTTTCCATTACACTTAACAATTATAATGAGAGATTGATAAGTTTCACTCTTTTGCTCAAATCAAAGTTGTTGATTGAATCATTTTGTTGATTTTAGAACATATTTTATTGATTCAACAAAATATTTTGTTTGAATCTACCAAATAATTTAAGAGAGCATTTTACGAGAATCCAGAAAAAGATTTGGTTCATTGAACCAAAATATTTGGTTGAAAGCATCTTAAAAGTCACGATCGTATGCGCACTTGGTACAATCGCGTGTTCCAATTCAAAACGACAGTCCTCGTGCGAGAGTTCGTAGTGTCACGAAAAAAAACATAAAAATGTAATCCGTTTGCGTTTGCATCTGAGTGATCCTGATCAAAATAAGTGATCCGAAAATAGAATCGATTGGGATTATGTGATTATGTGATTAATACGCAAGATGACTTGAATCTGTGTGATTACCTAAGATTGTTTGATTAAGTTTTTGATCTTGTGGTACTAGTAGTTAAATAAACTACTAGATGAAAAAGAAATTAGCATTGAATCAAGAAAGTATTGGTCTGAATATGGATGATACAATATTTTCATGATAAAAGAAAATTGGTCTTGGCTCAAAAAAATGTATACTCGAATGAAAAACTTAATTTTCTCTAATCAAGTACGTTTTATTGAGACAAAACAAATTTTCTTGGATTAAGTAGAAAATATTGTATCTTCCGTATTTAGGACCAATAATTTCTCGATTCAATGCTAATATTTAAACTTATTTAAAGAACCTTTTCTCAGGCAATTATATTGAATTTCTAGTGGTCTTTTAATTTGACCCGGAAAAAAATCTATTTGAAAATATGCAACAACCCCATTCAAAAGTATTGTGCTAAATTTAAGACTTGGGTTATGCGGTATAGTGTGTCTAGTTAAAAAAATCAGTGTATAGTTGAAACAACTATACATTGAAGAATAAAAAAAGTTATGAAACGTGGTAAATATAAAGGTTTTTTTAGTAAATTAAACCATATAGAACATGACATTTTAATGAATCTTGTTCAGTCAATTTAACTGCTTCATTTAGATGCAGTAAATGATATATGTGTAGTTAAAATACCTGTATTCATTGTAAACAGTTTTTCGGTTACTATTAGTGCAAATACCAGTTACTTTAACTACTTTTCTTACGGTAAATTCAGTTGCTTTTCTTAGCTTCAGGAGGCGCCTGTGGGCAAAACTGGTTGTTCTAACTTCTATTTTTCTTGGCGAATTGCCCTTATAGAAGAATATGGTTATTTTTATTACACTCAACTCTTTATTGAAATAAGTGTTTAGTTTTACTTTGATTTAACTACGAGAAACGGTAATCGTAACTAAAGTTAATGGTCCATTTAAAAATAGTTCTATTTACTATCTCAGTAGTAGTCATAATGATTGGAAAAATGGTACTCTTCACACAGAGAAAAAGTTGTCTTGAAACAAAAGCATCGTCCCCTTGCCTGTTTTGTTTTGAACGACGTGAATATATTTTTTTCGCAAACAGAATTATTTGTCTGCAACATTAGGTCAAGTTAGTCGCATAAGGAAATTTTTTACTGCAAAAGGATTCCTGTTGAGAAAAATGAAAATCCTCTCAACCTTAAATTTAAGAGGAAATTCCATTCACGTCAAGAAACATCCTTTTGTCACAAGAGGACATTTCTCTGAGTGTTGACTACTTTTCTTCAACTGCACTACTATAGTCGAATTTACTATTCTAATTTATTCTAGTGTTTTTTTTTAATATTAAAAAATTCATTCTGATTAATCTCAAAATTTAAAATGTGATGTTAGCGGTTTCAGTGTGCGAACAATGTTCTAATGATCTAGTCAATCTTTTAAAATTGAATAATTTAAGATTGATTTTCAGAAATAAAATAAGATTTGTATTTTACATATACATTATACATATATAGTAGTATAATAATTCATATTTCATTTTAATTTCATGCGTCTTCATTCAATGAGCTGTCAAAATGTAACTGACTACAATTAAGGCGTTGAAAATCAAGGGATAATAATTAAACAATTTAAACTGTCACAAAAAAAAAACGAAAGTTCGAATTTGTTTGAGGAAAATGGCTCATTTTGCGAGGTTCCCGAAAAAAGAAAATGCATTATTTTTAACAACGTGTAGGGATCGTTTCAATAAAACGAGTGCAAATTACATGCACTTCTTAAAATCACTTCCCCGAATGCGAGGTATGCGTTAATTTTTGATTTTGACTTCCTCAACCCCTTCCAGCATCCACCAAATACCACCCTCTAAACGAGGATCATGTATATTGGTCGTAAATATTACTTTTGTGTATTTTTTTATCACATATAATTTGTAATGGTCAAATTAAAAAGTCCCATGTTTTTTTATTAACCATTAATTATATAAACAATTTTTATTTGTTTAAATATTACTTTTTTCACATTTTTCGCAAATTATTGGTACCCTCGCAAGGAGATAAACTAATTAGGCAATATTAAAAATTAGTACGGTCGACTGAATTCATTGTTGATTGTTTAAATAATTTTTCATTATTTGAATGTAACTTTTGACTGCAATAAGGCAGAAAAGTGACGTTTTTTGCCAATTTTTCTAACAAACTACATAGAATTTTGGTATTCTGGTATTTTTACCACTAACTCATCATTGCTTAAACAATTTCTATTTGGTTAAACACTTTTTTTGACAAAATTTTCACTTGTTCTGAATTATATGACCTAATTAGTAAAAGTTTCGTTTTGATTTTTTATTTAAATTCAATTGTTCAATTTGCTCAGAGAAGGTGTACATTTTTGATATTTTGTAAAAAAAAAATTGTTTAAACAAATGGAACTTAAAAAAAATAATGTGTAAGTAATGAAAAGTTTCAAAATATATGAGGAGCTAATAAAATTTGTTGAAAAAATGCACTTTTCTGCATTATTTTAGTCAAAAGTCCACATTTCAGCAATGAAAAAATATTTAAACTATTAAAAATAATGTAAATCAATCCTGTAGATTTTTTATTTAAATCAATTAGTTCATGTTACTCAGAGAAGGTGTACATTTTTGATATTTTTTTGAAAAAAATGTTCAAACAAATGGAAATTGTTTAAAATATTATGTATAAGTTGCAAAAATACATACCAGAACTATATGACATTTGTTGAAAAATTGGCAAAAAACTGCACTTTTTCGTCTCATTATTATTATAGTTATAATAATGATTTTATCTCGTTGTAAGGGTATCGATAATTTGTGAAAAAATGTGAAAAAAGTATTGTTTAATTTAAACAATTATTAGTTTATAAAAAAAAATACCTGAAACTTTTTAATATGATCATTAAAAATTATATGTGATAAAGAATACACAAAAATAATATTAACCACCAATATACTTCAAAAAAAATATATATAATACCTTGACACTCGTTTAGAACTTTAGAGCGGGGTTTTTGGGGCTTGCTGGAAGGGGTTGAGGGGGGCAAAATCAAAAATTAATTCATGCTTCACGTTCGGGGAAGAGATTTTAAGACGTCCGTGTAATTTGCACTCGTTTAATTGAAATTGAAGCCTTCCAATCTCATATTCGTAAAAATTGGGGTTTTCTCCATATTGATCTCATGGAAACAATGGGGTGGGGGGGGGTCGTAGCACCTAATCGTTGTTAAAAAAACGTATTTTCTGTCTTCGGTAACCTAACAGAATGAGTCATTTTCCCAAAAGAAATTCGAACTTTCGCTTTTTTTGAAACACCTTACTGGATACGGGTTCGAATCCCCGTATAGGGAATGAAACAGAACATTAATAATTCTAAATTTGTAAGTCCTTTTACATGGATTTTGTGTTATTGCGTGAAAAAAGGTTCTCCTAATTATTTGAGATTCAAAAATATACCGAAGCAACTATTCCGAAATTTGTATTCAGCACCCTTCAAGGTTACCATTTTTTTCTAGATTTAAGGCTTTATTTTCCTCTTATCACAAGCGTTTGTACCTGTTGCTCTTTTGGATCCTGAAATAAGTTATCAATATTTATTATGATATAATTCATTATATCGTTTTGAAAATCTGATGCTTCTAAACAAATGGTACATATATTTTCTATTTGAAATGTGAATGAATTTTCCAAATTGAAAGATTCCGAATTGAACCTCTCTAAGTTAAACAACTTTATTTTATATAAATTATTTATATAAACGGTCTTTTAGGATATTTAACAATTTGATCCTCCGAAAATTAGGAATACCCTGGTGGTATAATTTTTACAAAAAAGTACAAAAAACTAAAACCATTTTTACAGGAATCTACAAATAAATGCAATAAATTACAACAAAAATTACAGAGAGTACAACTTTTTTCTATTACTCGGGCGAATTTTGTAGTTTTTTGTACTTTTTTGTATATTGCTGTATTTTATTGTGGTTTTAATTTCCTGCTAGAATTTACACAAAAGTACAACTACAAGAATTTACAACTATAAGAATCTACAGGAATCTACAGGTTTTGCAGTTTGCAGCCAAAACGTTGTTCTTTTTCGACCTAGGTCCTAAATATTGCAATGAAATAATTTTAAATTAAGCTGTATGCATGACAGCTATTACAAAAAAAATCTTCGATGTTCAAACTGTAAAGGAATGGTAAAATATCAAAATACAATGATGAATAATTGTTATTGAGCAACAAATGTCAAATCCTTACGTTTGAAGTTTTTTTTCACGAATATATAGCAATCGATTGGGCACCATATATGTCATTTGATCCATTGATCACGGTCATTGAAATTAAAAAATTCGAACTCTTGAAAATGAAAATTTTTTTATGTTAATTTAAAAAAATTTAACTGCAAATTAAAACACTCAAAGTGAAATACTTTTGAATTACAAATTTTTTAAATTAAAGCTTAAAACTTTTTTAATTCAAATGCTCAATAATTTACATGTATAAAATAGGAGTTTTTAACACTTTTCAGCTGAAAATGTTGTCATTAAAAGTCGTTAAACTGCAAAATAAAATTTTTTTTAACTTGTATACATTGTAAAGATCTAAGATTTAAAAAAAATAGGAATCCACGCTATCATTTTCAATGCTACAAATTGAAGAATGAATCAAAAAATTTATAAATTTCCATAATCATATCATTTTAATTCATTTCAAGCTGGAAACATTAATTTATACATCAAAATTTGTTTTGAAATCTTTTTAAATATTCTCTTAAAAAAATGTTGTTATTATCTTGGAACTCGAATTTTTCCTACCATGTTTTGAAATTCATGCAAGATTTAAAAAATTTCCTTGAAGTTTTTCAGATTCTTTTTTGAAAATTTTGGAAATCTTTTTAAACATTCCTTTAAAATTAATTTTTCAGCCAAAAAAATCATTTTTAGTTTTTCTAGGAATTTTCATAAAACAAATCTTATTCTTTTAAAACCTTTTAAAACTTTTAAAAGGCTTATACATTTTTTGTTCAAAATCTAGAAAAGTCTACATTTTCTAAATATATCTTAAACTTCCTTGATTTTTTTTAATGAACAATTTTTTAATTGTTATTTATTAATTAATTTTTTGTGGAATATTTTGAAATATTCTCTTAACATTAATTTTTCAAAATAAAAAATCATTTAAAATTTTCGCAGCAATCTTAAGAAGAAATTTTATTTTCCTAAAACCATTGAAGATCCTTGAAAACCTTCAAAATTGTATTTAGAAATCTTCAAAGAATTTTATTTTTGAAAAGTTTAATATTATTTTAAAGAAAACCACTCTTGATCCGATACAGAACTGAAGTTAGGTGCGTTTTCCTAACAATTGATATAATAATTTAGTAAGATCCATCGCTTTTATTATTAGTGCAACAGTGATGATTGTGCCACTGAATGTTAATATCTTGAAAAATAAACTTATACACACTTTTAAATAAGGTTTTTTTCATTAAAATGCATTTCCCTGTCTGAATTAATTTACATAAATTTATTTTGAAAAATAAATAACGTCTCTAATTTGAATTTACGTTTGATAGATGTAGATATCTAGGTAAAATTTTAATTGAAAAAAATGTTTGCATAACTGAAATTTCTGCTTTATCTATGATTTATTATAATAGCAAAAGTTCGTGGTAAAAGTGTAATTTTTTTTCAAAATTATAGAATCTTGTACAAACTTATATACTACATATCCTAGAAAAATTGACAGCAAAGTATAAGTCGAAACTTTGATGCGGATTCTAAAAGTATTGCTTCTAAAAATGTAACTTTTTTTGTCTGAATATGTACATTTCTACAATAAACTAACAGTATTTATGACATAATTTTGCGTATAGCAGTTTCCCAATTTTTCAACGTTGGTGAAATCTTGTATTTTTCTTAAAGATGTGTAATTTTCTAGAATAATTTACGTAAAATTACAAGTGCTTTCATGGCGTCAAACACCCAATTTAAAACATGTAAATTCCTGTAGTTTTCTGTAATACCTTATAGATTTTCACTGGGAAGTAAAATTTTTGTTTACAAAAAAGTATATGTTTTAACAAAAAATTACAGTTGTAGAAATGTTGTGCTTTCTTGTAAAAATGTTTTCCACCAGGGTAATCTTTCTGTACACAACTGACCTGCTCCGCATCTGTTGAGGCAAGTGAATTCCTGATCGCCCACACTCACAATTTGAGTAAAATAGTTTATGCAAAATCGGGTATCTTCATTATTCTGAAAAAAATTTTTTTATTTCACAATATTGAAAAAAACTAATCGTTTTCCAATATGAAAAATACTATAAAATTTGGTTTACTTACAGGGCACCCCCTTATACAGTTCTTATAGGCTGTCTCATCCTACAAAAAATTTAAGTTTAATTAGTAGAAGTACTATTTCACAAACTTTATATACTTCAATCTCGAGTTTAATAATTTAAAATCGCACACAAATTTCACATAATGAAGAATAAGGACATCTTGATGTATATAATATAGGAATTTTAAATAATATATCTGTTTTGAGTAAAATAAAACTCACAGGATCAAAAACTTGATCTACCGAGAATGAAGCCGAGAATAAAGTTGCGATGGCTTTGAACAGAAAGAGAAATTCATTTATTTACGAGGGATTGACAATTCCACCGATTTGGTGTACACCTACTTCTGACTTCAAGATACTTCAGGATATTTCAATGTCTTCACAAGATTTCACTGACTTCAGGAGATTCCAAGTGACTTCAGGAGAATTCAAGTGACTTCAAGTGACTTCATGTGAATTCAAATGACTTCAGATATTTGAGGAGATTTCAAGTGACTTTAGGAGAATTCAAGTGACTCCAAAGGGGCCGTCCATATACCACGTGGACAATTTTTTAATACATCTTTACTCTCGCTCCCACCCCTCGTGGACAAGCGTGGACTTTTGGCGAACCCTCCCCCCTGGCTCCTCTGTACACGTGGACTTATTCAATATTTTCTGAAAATATGGATATTCTTGGTATTCGAAAGCTACCAAGCCAAAAGGAGCTCTGAATTGTCTGAAAATTCGGTTTTTCTTAAAAACATAAGCTTGATGATACAAAATAAGAAGTACAAACAAAAGTTAGTGAACATTTTTTTAGTTTGTTATGTGTTTCTAAAAAGAAATCCGCAGATTCAGGAAAATGCGAGTCCACGTTAGGGTGTTCCAAAAATGCATTGGAAAATTGTTTTTTCGAATTTTCATGCATATCGCCCCTAAATTTGTTTGAATCGACAAAACATAAATGCGTTCAAAAAAAAATGATATCCAGATTTGTGGGTGATTCTGAACCAATCTATTTAGATTATTACATTTTCCAAAAAGTGAGGTAGTTTGATGTCTGGTTTTTAATTGTTAATCTTTTTCATGCTCATTTTTCATTATATTATTCATGAAAAAGTAAATTTCTTTTCGACCTTTAAAATTTTTTTCCGCCAGCCCCATGAAGTTTAATACAATTTTTCCAAAAGAAAAAAAGGTTTCTTGTACATTTTTTACAGAATCGTCAATATTAGGTGAATCGAGTTGAAACTCAACATTGCTCTTCACAATTAGCTATAGAATACAAATGAATAATTAGTTTTTTAATATCACCCCTATATGTTTGTTTTATAGGGTCCCAAAAACACCCCATATGTGAAAAATTGGGTTTTGCGAGTTTCTGGCGCTAATTATTTTTTTTTGTTTCGGTTTATTTTGAACAAATTGTTTCTAATACCTAAAATACTACTTCCCATTGACAGTTAGATGTTTACATACATTGTTTAAATGAATTATTTTTTATTTTAGCAGTTTTCTCTTAGAATAGACTTAGAAAGTTGCGGTTTTTCGAATTTTATAAGTAGAGGCAGATGATAAATAATGCAAGTTAACAAACATAATTGTTTAAACAATTTATTATTGTTTATAACTATCTTCTCTTAAATAATAGTTAGAAAGTTGCGGTTTTTTCTTAATTTTTTAATTTTGCTTTAGCTTTTTAGTTATGAACAAATAATAAATAAACAATAGAGAGAATGATTTTTTAAACCATCTTTCTTTTTGTGAATATATTTTTCTGAAATGAAACAGATATTTGAAATATTCTTCAAATTTTCTACATGGATCATATTATAAATGCAAATTTTCCTTGAAGTAGTTACTGATAACTGAAAAGTCAAAGAAAAGCTGGAAATTTTAGAAAAACCCGCAACTTTTGAGCATTTCTCTAAGAGAAGGTAGTTATAAACTATAATGAATTGTATAAACAATTATGTTTATTAACTTAAATTATTATCTCGCTAAGTAAAAAGTAGACAAAAAGTTAACAAATTTCAGAAAAAAAACCGCAACGATCTGGCATTATTATAGGGGAAGATAGTTGAAAACAATAATAATTTGTTTAAAAAGTTATTTTCGTTGAATTTCAGTCACTATGACCATACTCTAGGTGAAAAGTAGAAAAAGAGTTGAAAATTTCAGAAAAAACCGCAACTTTCTAACATTATTCAAAGAGAATATCGATAAAAATAATAACAAGTTGTTTAAATAATTATGTTGGTTAACTTGATTTAATTATTACCCTACTATAATTTGAAAGTGGACCAAAAGTAGAAAATTTTAGAATAAATTGCAACTTTCTATCATTATTCTAAGAGAATATTATTACAAATATGAAATTTTTTAAACGATTATTTCTGTTAGATTTGATTGATTATTGCCTCGCTCTAACTAAAAAGTTGAAAATCAGTTGAAAATTTCAGATAAAACCGCGACTTTTTAACTCTATTCTAACATGAAATGACTATAAACAATAATAAATTGCTTAAACAATTTATTAAAACATCACATTGTCATTATAAAGTAATTTTTTATGTATTAAAACCAGTGTTGACTAACAGAAACCTCAACAAAATAATAGTTAGCGCCAGAAACTCGCAATACCAAAATTTTCACTTGTGGTGTTTATTTGGGATCCTATAAAACAGACTTATGTGGGTGAATTTCAAAAAGTAATTTCTATTCGTATTTTATGGCTTATTCTGTAGAAAATTTGTCAGGGTCAACTCGATACACCTAATATTGACGATTCTGAATAAAATATACAAAAACGTCTTGCTTTCTTATGAAAAGTACGTGTTAAACTATACGGGACTTGCGAAACCTCTGAATATCATTTTTTTTAACGCATTTATTTTTTTCGGATTTGAGCAAATTTGCGGGTGATGCATGAAAAAACAAATTTTGGACCACCTTAGTCCACGTGGACTTTGGATAGACCCCTTCGGCCCCTCTCGTGGACAATCGTGGACTTACTTACCCCACCCCCTCCCCCCTAACTGTCCACGTGGTATATGGCTGACCCCAAATAAATCCAGGTGATTTCAAGTGACTTCACATGAATTCACGTGACTTCATGTGAATTCAAATGACTTCCGATATTTCACGAGATTTCAAGTGACTTCAATTGAATCCAAGTGACTTCAAGTGAATTCTAGTGACTAAAAGTGAAACCAATTGACTTCAAGGGACTTCAAGTGACTTCAGATATTTCGGAGATTTCAGATATTTCAGGAGACTTCTCTCGTTTATTTATTTATTCCAGACTGAATTTCATATAAGTGAGATCAAATTTAATTATAAACGATATATTATATTCAAAACTAAGATGGATGAATGTTTTGGTATACAGTTGTTTAGATAATACAATTTTATTAATTTTTCACTTTTTGACATTTTTTATAATTTCAAGAAAATATCTGCTTTACATTAAAAATAAAACGGCGGAAAGGAAAATATCGAGGAAAAATGATCGGTAAAGCGTGACGTTATAATAGAATACCATTTTCATGCTAGAAAATTGCGCTGAAGTTCGAGACGGCTGAGTGCGGCGGTTTCACTAATTTTTACGAATGTTCAATTTTTCATATATTTTTTTTATTTCAATTTCCATACACGTTATCCACGAGATGTACACAGAAAGTTCCAAATTACTGTTCCATCACCAAAAAAGTGTCAAATCCGACAAGATGTGCCCCTGACATCGTGTCGACTCACTATACGGTCGATTTTCATATAAAATTAATAAAATGTGACAGTTTCAAAGTCGATATTATGTAATATATTAACCAAACGAAATAAAATCAATAATATAAAATCGAAAATTGTCCGTGCGGACCTGGGCCAAATCGGACCAGATTTGCCCCGGAAATCGTTTCAATTTACTGATACGGTCGATTTTTATGTAAAATTAAGAAAACGTGACAGTTTTAAAGTTCATATATATTAACCAAACGAAATAAAATCAAGAATAAAATCGAAAATTACCCGTGCGGACGTGGGTCAAATCGGACAAAATGTGCCCCTGACATCGTGTCGATTCACCTATACGGTCGATTTTCATATAAAATTAATAACATGTGACATTTTGAAAGTTTATATTAATATAAATATATTAACCAAACGAAATAAAATCAACAATAAAATCGTTATGATAATCTTGTAGGACGTGCAAAAAGAAAAAATTTTCTTGTCTTGACTTTTTTTCGTATCGTGCATTGTTTGGCTGAAAATGTTAATTTTCGTTTCTTCTTTTGGATTTTGGAAATGCTGTAACTCTGAAAATTTTCATTTTATCGAAAAATGTGATGAAAAATGGCTGGCTAACGAACTTGACCTTCATTTTAGGACACTTGAAGAGTATACCAAAGGCCAATCTAATCTGTTAATTTTTTCGAAAGTTATCGTGCTAACAAACTAAAAATCTACAGTCAAATTTTACACAAATCTGATACCTTCTCTGGATGAGAATGTAAAAATATGAAAAATTGAATATTAAAAATTCGTAAAAACTAGTGAAACCGTCACACTCATACGTCTCGAACTTCAGCGCAATTTCTAGAAAAGTCAATAAATAAAATTGATATCATTTAAGGTGATGTACGGTATTTCCCTTATTAATTTAGTTTATTTTTAATAATTCCTCCTTAATTAATTGTCATTATATGTTATAAAAAAGCTGTTTCTGAATCAAGAATTTATATACTTTCATTCTGGAATAAAATCTGTTCATATAGGAAGCATGTATTTTTTTGTATGGATAATTATATGCACTTACTTAGTAAGACAGCAAATACCACTTTTCCTGGCATTTTGATTTTAAATCAAAAATGTTTTTGAAACAAAAAATTACGAAATAACGACGTTTTTCAGAAGAAATGAATGTTTTGAGAATAATAGCAGTCGTTGTTACAATTGCGAACACAAATAATTTTAAAATCTCGCTATGTGTAATAAATTATTATCTTCAAACATAAAACAGTATAGAAGCAAAGCATGAAATAACAATAAAAAGCTTAAACTAAAGTGTAAAATTTTAACTATTAAGATGAAAATTCAATAACAACAAACAAATATTTTTCTATCATAAAAGGTAAATTTTCAATCCAGAAGGACTGAAATTCAATAAAACCGTTTAATTTTCGACCTAAAAAGATTACTTCAACAAAATAGTTAAATTCCCAACAATATAATTAAATTTTTGACAACAAAGTTGAATTTTTGACCTACGAAGATGCATTTTCAATCAAATGATAGAATTTTTAAACAAAAAAGATTAAAATTCAACTGAAAACAGTTATATTTTCAAACAAATAGTTGAATTTTGAAGCCAAATAACTTTTTTAGAAAATACTTCAATTTTCAACAAAACAAAATTTTCAACCAAGAAAGATTAATTTTTAAACAAAAATATTACTTTTCTACGATCAAAGATAAGTTTTCAAATGTTTTTTTATGCAGTTAAAAATTCAACTATTTGCTTCAAAATTTATCTTTCTTAGTTGAAAATTCAACTAATTCATAGTTCGAATGTTGAACTCTTCTGTTGAAAATTCATTATTTTTTTGTTGAGGATTAAGTTTTTAAACTGAAAATGTAACTATGCTGTTTTTACTTGAAAATGGATATTTTTGATTGAAAATTGATATTTCTAATTGAAAATATATCTTTTGATTGAAAAAGTATATTTTTAATTGTAAATTGATCTTTTCTAGTTGAAAACTCAACTATTTGGTTGAAAATTCGTGTATTTGATTGAAAATTCATATATTTTGTTGAGAATTCTTTTTTGGTATAAAATTAATCTTCTTTGCATAAAATCCACCTTTTTGTTTAGAAATGCAACTGTTTGGTTCAAAATTTATCTTTTGTAGTTTAAAATTGAACAATTTGGTGGAAACATTTTTACTATTTTGTTGAAAATTCTCCTTTTTGGGTAGAAAATTAATCTTCTTTGTTTAAAATCTATCTATTTGGTAAAAAATTCAACTATTTTGTTAAACATTTGTTGTTTTTTTTTCGTTGAATTCAACTGCTCAAAAATTCGTTTATTTTGTTTTGTTAAAAAGTAATTTTTTGAACTGAAAATTTAACTGTTTCATGTTTGGTTGAAAACTTATATTTTTTAGTCGAAAATTCATCTATGTCTGGTTGAAAAATCATGTATTTCATTGAAATCTTGTCTTTTGCTAGAATATTATTTTTCTTAGTGGAAAATTTATCTTGCAGGTTAAAAATTCAGCTATTAGGTTTAAAATTCAACTATTTTGTTGAAAACTCTTCCTTTTGGATTGCAAATTTATCATTTATTTTAGAAAAGTCATCTATCTTGGTTCAAAATCAACTTTTTGATGAAAATTCAACTGTCTTCTAGAAAATTAGTTTTTTTGACTTGAAAATTCAACTATTTAAAAAAAAGTTTAATTATTTTTAAAAATTCGTCTCTTTTGCTTGAAAGTTGGACTGTTTCGTTAATAATGCAACTCTTAAGTTGAAAATCAAGTATTTTTGTTGTAAAAAATTCATCTTTTTGGGTTTAAAAATCATCTCTTTTAGTAGAAACTTTTTTTTGGTTGAAAATTCACTTATTTTATTGGAAATGTAGTATATTTCGACTTGAAATCTTAGGGATTTATAGCGTTTCATATTGAATTCAATATCGTATCAGGGTATCTACATTAATTTTATGGTAGTGTCTATAAGTCTGGACAGTCCGTACGTTTACTTTCAGCTAAACGGCCGGGTTAAACAGACGGACAGTCCGTACGTTTAGTCCTAGCTGCATGCGATCTGGTTAAACTTACGGACTGTGAACTACTATTTACTATATTTGAAAATCAGATTTTTTAAAAATATGCATTATTAATTATGGCATTTTTTTAAAGAAAATATTCTTGAATATTACTATGATTATTAAACATATATAGAAATCGTTTATTTAACAAATTTTATTTTTTACCGGCATATTTATATCGCCGTGATGGATTTCCCACGACCTGAGTATATCCAATTTTAAATTCAATAAAAATATAACATTTCTTATAAAAATATTGTTTTTTCTTTTCTACATGTAAAAATAACAAAGTGTGTACACTGTCTGTACAGGTAAACAAATTGTCATTACGTGTAAACAATAATTTTGGTTTACCATTTTTTTAAAAATCATATTTTAAACATACCCCTTTCCAACGTCTCGTGGGAGGGCGGGGGGGGGGCAAGGCACCCTGTGGTTGATCACAGAAATGATTACGGTCAAACCCCTATACCCCTTTCCACCGTCTCGTGGGGGGCGAGAAGGCACCCGTGTGACTAGTCACAGAAATAATGTTGGTTAAACCCCTACGCCCTTCCAACATTTTATGGGGGGGGGACCTCTGTGATTTGTTTCGTGTGTTTTTGTGGTTTAAAAAATAGACACATTTATAGTTTCTCTAAATGGGGAGACGGTAGAGGCCGCCGTAGTGTACACACGGGACGCGGTAGCGAGTCGGGCTAATATGTTTGCAGTTTGGTTATTTTACGGGTCTTTTGTACACAGGGAGTGAAATTCTATGAAGTGAATCGGGTTTTCCTAGTGCGAGTGTTATCTAAGCTTTTTTTGACGTTGAGGACTCAGGAAAGGCTTTATTGAATTTATCTGAAAATTGAGGTTATGTCGAGAAAAAGCGGGAACCTCGCTAAGGGGGGGGGGGGCAGAAAGCGGGAGGTGTACCAAAAGGTGGCGCCGCGAGGCGGACCATGGAGGAACTTGACGATGGCGTGAAGTTCGAAAAGGGCCCAGGCAGACCAAAGAAAGTGGATAAAGTGGATACGTTGGACACTAAAAGTGGACTTAAACTGAAGAAATTTTTAAATAGCAGAAAGAGCGATTCGACACAAGAGAGAGTTCTATCGCAAGCTTTCAGTAATAGTAATATAACGACGCGTTCACCAGTGATAGAAAAAAGGGTAAACTCAGGAGCAGGTAACCTTTCCAGTTTCCAAAGGAGAAAGAGCTTGGAACATTTAACGAAAAGTGACGGTAAGAGGGGGAGGGTGACCAATAATAAAAGTGAATTGGTGGATATTACCCAACTCAGGGAAGTATTGGATGCCTGGTGGGAGGAAAAGTGCAGTGCCGAAATGAACAAGGTAACAGGGAAGTTGAAGGATGAAATGTGTAACCTAGTGGGGATTGAGGAATTGAAAGAGAGAAACGTGGCTACGGAAACAGCATTGACTCGGGCCAGAGATAGAGAAATAGCATGGAAAGAAGAAAATGATAAGTTGAAAAAAAAAAATCAAGTATCTGGAGTCCAGAATTGAAAATGCAGAAAGGAGGATTTCTGAATACAATCAAAGCGAGAGATTAGAAAGGCCACAAACCGGAAGTCATACTGTCTCACAGGGCGATGAGAGAAAAGATAACGGAAATGAAACCGGAGAATTTGAAGACAGTGACCAGGAAATTATAACGGAAGGGACAAATGGTCAGGGGAAGAGAGGAGAGGTCAAGGAAAGACCGGACTGGCTGAAAAAGGGAGAACGAGAATGGGAATTGGATGAACGCAGAAAAAGGAAAAACTGGGTCCTGGTAAAGGGGTTGGGTGCGAAAGGGGGAAAAAGAGCGGCAAGGGAGATGGAAAATTGGATAAGGGGACTTACCGGAGTGATTATTACCATTGAACAGATGAGAGTGATAGGAAGTGGGACATTCTTAAATTAGCCTCTTGGAGTGAGAAGAGGAGTCTGATGACAAATAAACACTACCTTCGGGGTACGTCAGTTAGAATTGAAGACGATTTTACGCCAAGAGAAAAGGAAGTGTTTGAGTGGATTGGGAGTGAAGTAAAGAGTGCACGGAAGAGAGGGTTAGCAGCGGACAGCAGTTACATGAGTTGGACTATTGGAAACAGTGAATTTTTCTGGAACGAGCGAGAGAGTAAAATTGAGACTAGGACATTTCGGAGAGACACAAACTAAACCAATCAGAGTAGTCTCGTGGAACATCGCGGGTAGCAGCAACATCTTGCAGACTTGGGAATTTTGGAGCAACTTCGATTTGGTGATTCTTCAGGAAACCTAGCTGGCGGAAAAATCTTTTAAGAACTTTAAGAACAAATTAGATCCAGATTTTATATGGTGTGATACGGCAGCTTCGAGAGAGAATAAAAAAGGTAGGGCGAAGGGGGGACATTTGATTGGAGTAAGAAAAACATGGGGGGAAGGCTTGGTAGTGACTAAGTGGGAATATGGTCTGTGTATCGAATGGGCAGCTCTGAAAGCCAATGGTAAGAAAGTTAAAATTATTTCTGTGTATAATAATGTTGGGACGAAGGCTGTGAAAAAAGTGTTGGATCCTATGATAGAAGGGGAGCGAGGGAAGGGTGTCCATTTGATCCTGGTAGGTGACTGGAATGCAAGGATAGGTGAAGAACAGGAGGATGATGAAATTGAAGAAATTGATGTTGACATAATTGATACACATGTAGCTAGGGATAGAAAATCTGAAGATAAACTAGTCAATCAGGAAGGGAAAAAGTTTCTGGATTTTTGTGAAGAACACGGGCTTATAATTTTAAATGGTAGAATTAAAGGGGACAGGATGGGTAACTGGACGCATATCTGCGAAGACGGAGGGTCGGTCCTCGATTACGTAATTTATTTAGAGACTGAAGAGAATTGTCCAATAGTTGAAATGAAAGTGGAAAGAAGAATCGAATCGGACCATCTTCCAGTAACATTCAACTTAGAGGTGGGGGAAGGCAACAGAGAGGCAGGGGAATACGAAAATCAAAATGAATTCGAAGCAGAAAAGCTCGTCTGGGACCCAAGGAAAGGAAATGAATTCAGGAATGAAATGGGTAAGTTGTGGGAGGAAGAAGTCAGGAGGGAAGGGCGGCAGGAAAGGTGGGATAGATTCAAAAAATGTGTATGGGAGGCAGCAAAGAGAGTAGGAATGATCACGTAGGTAGGGAAAAAAACGAGATTAAAAAAGGGGGGAGGGGAAAATGGTTCGATGAGGAATGTTTTAAATTCAACGGAAAAAGGTTTGGGCTTGTCTAAAAAAATATTTGAAAAATAAAAGACAGGGTGATAATATGAATTTGAAGAAAGAAAAGAAGAAATTGAGAAATCTGTACAGGGAAAAAATCAAGGAACAAAAAGAAAAAGATTGGGAGGAAGTAGAAGAAAGTAGGAACATGGGAGATTTTTGGATGGCAATTGGTAAATTTAGAAGTCGAAAACAGCGTAAGGGACAAGGGATAGGGAAGGATCGATGGAAAAATCATTTTGAAAATTTACTGGGAGTAGATAAGACTTTGGGAAACACGGAAATAAACGACACCGCTCTGGATAAAACCATACGAAGGGAGGGAGGGCCTTGTAACGAACGGTTCACACATGGAAATGAAAATGCGGGGAGGTCTGAAGAAGATAGGCTAAATAAAGACATAACGATGGAAGAGCTGGTTAAAATTCTTAAGAAAATGAAAAAAGGAAAAGCTCCAGAGGAAGATAGGATACCGGTAGAATTTATAAGAGAATTACCAAAGATTTGGGGGAAGAAATTCTGCAAATATTGAATGGCTTTTGGAGTAACGGTGAAATTTCGAAAGGCTGGGAAAAAGCAGTCATTTATTCAATATTCAAAGGAGGCCAGGAAGACGTTACAGGGAACTACAGAGGAATATCTTTATTAGACTCGGGGTACGAAATCTTGGTTTCAATTATGGACGAAAGAATAAGGGATTGGCTAGAGGAAAAGGATCTCTATAAAGAATCTCAAGCAGGCTTGAGGAAGAAAAGATCGACAAGAGATCATATCTTTGTATTAAACTCCTTGATAAATAACAAGTTGAAAGGAAAAAGAGGGAAATTATACGTAGCGTTTATCGACTTTAAAATGGCGTTCGACATGGTCGACCGAGCAATTTGATTCAAAAAACTGGCTAAATTAGGTATCAAGGGAAAAATGCTGGAAATGATAAAAGCCATCTACAGGGAAACAGATAACCAGGTGATCACAGAGGAGGGACTCACAGATACTTTCAAAACCAGTAGGGGAGTCAGACAGGGATGCCCTTTAAGTCCCACTCTATTTAACATTTTCATTGAGGATATGGACGAAATCTGGGAAAGAAAAAATGTTGGAGGATCGGTCATAGGGATGAAAAAAATTTACGCGTTGAAATTCACTGACGATCTTGCGGTGGTGGCAGACTTCCCGGAGGACCTGAGAAGGATGCTACTACTGCTGGAAGGGTATGTAGCCAAAAATAATTTGGAAATCAATGCGGGCAAATCAAAAATTATGGTGTTCAGAAAAGGGAGAAGAAAGGGCAAAAACGAAAATTGGAAAATTTCTGGGGAAGTAATCGAAGTTGTGGACAATTATAAATATCTGGGTTTCTGGTTTTCAGCAACAGGGAATAATTACAGCAAACACACGAAAGCAGTGGTCAGTAAAATTCAAAAAGCGGCAAATGTAGCGTGGGGGGTCATGAGTAGAGCTAGAATAGGGGGATTAAAGAGGAGACTTTATCTAATGGATGTTCTAGCCAAGTCAGGAGTTGAGATCTGGGGATGGGAAAGAAGGGAGGAGATGGAAAGGGCTCATGCTATGTTTGTTAAAATGGTCATGGGAGTTGATAGGAATACACCGGGATACATTTGGAGAACAGAAACAGGCAGATGCAGTCTTGAGATAGAAGCAAAAATAAGGGCAGGTAACTATCTAGTAGAAATCCTTAATATGGAAGACGATAGACTCCTCAAAATCTGCCTCAAGGAAGAATTGAGAGCAGCTAAAAACAAAGACCCCACGACCTGGGGCACTAATCTGAAACAAGCATTGGCAGATTTTGGGGAGGAGCAAGTCATAGGGTGGGTGGGAGATAAAAGTAGAGAGAATGCAATTCCAGATGCACTTGGAAGGGATAATAACAAATTACTGGAGAAGGAAAAACGGGAAGATGAGTTGAAAATAGAAGAATCTTCTTACTGTACTCACTATAAAAGTTGGAGGACAGCAGAGTGAGGGGAAGGTTACTGGAAGAACCGAAAGTTGAGCCTTCCAGATAAAATTCAGTGGACAAGACTCCGATGTGGGAACGTAGGAAAAGCGGGAAATAAAGGTTATAATAATGTAGACTGTAGATTCTGTGGAGAAGAAGACGAAGATATGGAGCACATGTGGGTATGCGAAAGGGCACGAGAGCAAATTGAAAAAAAGTGGGTAAATGAAGTCGATAACCGGCTGTTAAAAGATGGCAATAAA
Organism: Andricus curvator; assembly: GCA_932195095.1. Classification (NCBI taxonomy): domain Eukaryota; kingdom Metazoa; phylum Arthropoda; class Insecta; order Hymenoptera; family Cynipidae; genus Andricus; species Andricus curvator. The sequence continues at coordinate 238,461 of CAKNYM010051504.1, forward strand.
CAAATCGTTGCCAATTTGTGCAAAATTTTGACAGAGGAACCGATAGTCGGTCTTTGCAGATATGCGAAAGAATTCGAATCGAAGGCCAAAGAATGCAAAGCTGTCGAATAAAAAATGGGAAGGGTTCATAGATTGTTCATTAGTTCATAGATTGTAAGTGGATTACAATTTTTAGAATCACAGTTTTTCTATTCGATTGTCTCAAAGTACCTTAGTAATTAAGTCTTTTTGATGCGTAAGGGATTCATTTTGTATATATAAATATCCATAAGGATGTACATGAGAGAAATAAATAAATAAATAAATAGTTTCTCTAAATGGGATATTCTAGTGATTTATAAATATATTTTTTCGCTTGTGAAATGTTTTTAGGTGAGTAAAAATCTTCGAAGACAAACGAGAGTAAACAAAACCTCAATCTCTCAGATCATTCTTCCAGTTTTTGCAAGTCTGCTCCTTATTCCTCTCATTTTCTTGTATAAAATCATTTTCCCACTTTAATTTTCACTCCCTTTTCTAAGCCTCATTTGTTATAAATCTATCCGCTTTACTAAAATTAAAAGTATTCACATTCAGCCCGGCTTGCTCGCGTATACAGTCAGTGGTTTCCACGTTCTTTTGCAAAATGAAAAATAAATATCAAATTAAAAGAAATGTTTTAAGTCCGTACTTTTAGCCCGGCCGTCCAGTCAAAGCTAAACGTACGGACAGTCAGTACGTCTAGACCGGTCTTGTAGTAAAAGCTAAACATACGGACAGTCCGTACTTTTAGCCCGGGCGTGTAGTCAAAGCTAAA
>CAKNYM010051504.1:239266-284396 GCA_932195095.1 Andricus curvator
ATACGGACAGTCCGTACTTTTAGCCCGGGCGTGTAGTCAAAGCTAAATATACGGACAGTCCGTACTTTTAGCCCGGGCGTGTAGTCAAAGCTAAATATACGGACAGTCCGTACTTTTAGTCTAGCCGAGCTAAACGTACGGACAGTCCGTACTTTCAGCCTAATGGAGCTAAAAGTACGGACAATCCTTCACTTTAGACTCGGCCTAATTTTATGCAGAAGAATTTATTTTTCTATTATTTCCCTATTTGCGTGGAGAATAACCGTATTTTCCCTGTTTTGTGAGAATTCCGGACTGTAATGTCAGATATTTTAATATTTTTAATAAATATTTATTCATTATCGAAGCTTTTAAATCACCACACGGCCACGTCGTATACGTATTGGCAACTGAACTCACTATAGTGAGAGCATTTCTATAGAAATGCAAAAAAATTCAGTGAAATCCGTGTTTAGCTAAAGGAAACGTTACTTGGAGGGAGGCGGGGGGAGGTAAAACAAAGGTCGTCAACGAAGCGGGCGGGAGTCGAAAAAAACCCAAAATTGGTAAAGGGCTATGGAGAGTAAAGCCTGTTTAAAACGCGTCTAATTATAGACATAAGTATGGTACGAGCATAGAGAGGCAAGAGTGTGAATATCACAGTTTCGGGAAGATCGAATTATTATTTTTATTTATATCTAATTAACACTGAAGTCTTCGAAACTTACCATTTAAGTTGATTTCAAATGTATAAAATGATATTCAGTGTTGACGCTAATTGACTACAGCTTGATGTGTAAACATCTTAGACCGCGGTATGGAGGGTAAAGCATATATGTACTGATTTCTTCTACTTTTGAGGGATTCTTAACCATGGTCGAAACCCTTATATTTTCAGTGATCCTTAAAGACTTAATAAAATCAGAAGTGGTCGTAGGGATCGAGAATAAAGAGGATATAAAGCACAGAAGATCAGTAAGCATTTAATGAGCCCCAAGGGCAATAAATATCGAAACTAAAGAGTCGAGAGAGACACTACCTGAATATCAACTGCATGTTCATGTATATCTCACTGCTATTCATTAAACGCACGTTAATCCAGATAACATCTGCAGGCTGACCGCAGGACATATTAGCCCTGATGTCTAGACGTTAATAAAATGAAACGCTGGGTAATTAAATTACATTATCTCGAGTCTTGGCTTTCCTGCTTTTGATGAAGTAGATCGCTTGCTAGTTGACCGGTTTATTCTGTCGAGTTGCGTCGGAATAAAACCAGCAGGTTTCGTCTTTTTTGAAATAAAGACTTTTTGGTTCATTAACGTCTTCCATTGTATGCGTATCTGCATCTGAGAACCATGTAATTCTAGATATTACTCTACATATCTTTGTAGTTTGTAATATATTAGGGGCAGTTCAAAAACTACGTGACGCTATTTTGAACACTTTTTCTACCACTCCCCTTCTTCGTCACAGATCATCACACAAAGCTTGAAACCCCCCTGGGTGACGATTCAAATAAAAACAGCCCCCGCTTCTTCAAGTCAAAATTTTGTCTCGTTGATTTCATTGGATAAACGCTTAAAATGAAGCACAAATTATACAAATATTTTAACAAACTTCGTAGGCCATAATGCTCTCAAATCAGGGGAAATAGGGTAATTTTTCATGAAAATATAGGGGAATACATTCATTCAAATGAAATTCATGTATAAGTACCATGAATTTAATATGAAGCGTAAGATTTCCAGTCTAAATATATTGCATTTCGAAAAAAAAAACAGTTGCATTTACAACAGTAGTTTATCTTTCAAGCAAAACAGACGATTTTTCAACCAAATAGTTGAATTTTCGAACTACAAAAAGGTAAACTTTCAATCAAATGGTCGAATTTTCAAACAAAAAAGAATTGACATTAAACCACAAACAGTTGCATCTTTAACCGAATAATCCAATCTTCAAGCCAAAAAGACGAATTTTGTAGAAGAAAGTTGAATTTTCAAACTAGATTTTTTCTACTAAAGAATATGAATTTTCAATCTAAAAACGATGAGATTTTAATTTTTAACTTAACTTAAATTTTTAATTTTCAACAAAATAGTGGAGTTTTCAACAAATCAATTAAATTTTGAATCAAATAATGAAATTTGTAACCACAAAGTTGAATTTTTGACCTATAGAGATGAATTTTCAACCAACTGGTCAAATTTTTAAATAAGAAAGATTAAACTTTAACCAAAAACTCTTGAATTTTTAACAAAACAATTGAATTTTTTAGAAGACAGTTGTATTTCCAACAGAAAAAAATGATGAATTTTCAATCCAAAAGGATGAAAAATTATTATTATTATTGTTATTATATCATTAGGCCATTTCCCTATCGGGGTAGGCGTGACTTGCTCGGTGAGGAAAGGAGTAATGTGAGGTAGAAGGTATAGATTTTTTAGATTGATCTAGAATTCTCGTGTTATTCATTTAAATGACACGTTTGTTCCGTAACAGTGCTCCGACCCAGGTTGCTGATCAATCTCTCTAGTGATCACCCCAAGTGAAGAGCCTCACCAAATTGTTACGTGTGGTTCCCTACTTGGGCCCATTAGTATCCAAGGTCTTTGTTTCAGGTGTCATTCACTCTATTGTCACTCTGTTTACAAACTATTTGTTGCCACACTTTTCTGTCCTGGCATACTACTCTAGCTTCCTTCACGTCCATGCATTTTCTCATGTAAGCTCTCGTGTTTCTATGGCTTCTTATGTCTCTTCGGATTAATGTCTCATTCACAGATTCGAACCATTCTTTCGGCGGTCTACCTCTGGGCATTCTGCCATTTACTTTACCTTTATACACTTGTTTGGTCAGTCGTTCATCTTTCATTCTTTCAAGATGTCCGAACCATCTTAACTGATTTCTTTCCCATGTGTCAACTATTGTCTCTTTTGCACCACATTCTTTGAGGATGGTCTCGTTTCGGACTTTGTCCATCAGTGTTTTCCCGCATATTATGCGCAGAGGTTTCATGCTGATCGCGTTAATTCTACTCCTGTCCTTTTCTTGACAGGTCGATGTCTTGCTAACGTACAGAGCAGTCGGTACAAATATAGAATTATGTATGGCCATTTTAGCTTTTTTTGATATGTTTCTATTTCTGAGAATGGACCCTGCTCTACCGATAACATTCTTACCCTGATTTATGCGTCTATCTAACCCCCCCTCTATTTTTCCGTCGCTAGTGAATAGGCTACCCTGATATACGTACTTGTCAACTTGTTCTAATCTCTCATCATTTAGGGCAATGTTGCACATTGTTTTCTTACGTTTTCCTTCAAACAACATGAATTTTATTTTATTTGCGTAAATTTTGAGGCCCATATTCTTCATGCTTGTATTAAGTTTATTCAACATTCTTTGCAAGTACTCGATTTATTCTGTCATAACAATCTTGTCATCTGCGAAAGCTAACCCACGTACCTTCACTGTTTCGAGATCTACACCTTCTACGTCGAAGAGGGCCATTCTTAGACACTTATCCATAAATATGATAAATAGCCATGAGGACATAACGCATCCTTGTTTCACGTCTTGCATAATATCGAACCAGTCACTCAGTTTCACATTTTCTCTTACAGTCGCTTTACTACCTGTATATATATATATATATATATATATATATTGATTTTATTGCTTGTAGGAGCCATCCATTGACTCCATACTCCAAGGATTTCCCAAAGTTTACTTCTATTTACCTTGTTAAATGCTTTTTCTAGGTCAACGAATGCACAGAAAACTTTCTTGTCTGCTCTCAAGCTTTTTTCTGTGATCTGTCTTAAGCTAAATATTTGATCTGTACATGACCTTCCTGGCATAAATTCACTTTGGACTTCCCATATCTTTTCTTCTGTAATTTTCATTACCCTACGGATAAGTATTTTTGAGTATATTTTACTTACGGTACTTAATAAACTGATACCTCTGTAATTATTGCAGGTGCTCTTATCTCCCTTTCTTTTGTATATTGGTACGATAATCGCTTTTCTCCAATCGTCTGGGACTTCTCCCGTCTCGATACATAAATTTATCAATTCGCACAACCTGTGAGGTATGTACTCGCCACCGTATTTAAGCAATTCAGCGCTAATACTGTCTATGTACACCAGCAGCCTTACCGTTTTTCAAGTTCTTAATTATGTCACTAACCTCAGTGACACATACTGTCTCAATTGGGTTTTCTAATGCATTATGTTATATATCGCATTTGTGTTGCCCTATATCTTCACCTCCTAATAATTCTTGGTGCAATTGCAGAATAGGGGCGTCACCTCTGTTTTGGCTGGAAAAAATTTTTTTTTCGGCAACAAACTATCAGAATCTTTAATTGGACAATAAATGAAGCGATTTGATAAGGGAAAAGTTTTAAATTATTGTTACTTTTGTCACTACGATGTCTCAAATATGGGTCTGTCACGATATAAGACGAAAGGGCCCTTGGCTATCGATGGCAATCGATAGTCACAAAAATAGATCGTCAAAAACATAAAATATAGATATGTAATGGTCACAAAAATAATGTTGAATAAATCCCTACCCATTTCCAACGTCTTGTGGGGGCGGGAAGGCACCCCTTAGACTGGTCACAAAAATAATGTTGGTCAAATCCCTACCCCTTTCCAACGTCCCGTCTCCTCTTGTAACAAGTGACAGCTGATGTGCGTGAAAGTCTCCTTTTTGTCGACATAATAGCTTATGTCGGCATAAAAAAATACCTAAATATATTTTGATTAATTAAAAACAATTCGATTTCAATTATTTACAGCGTTTCTGGCCGTACGGATGTTTAAAAACACCTAAACTTTAAGTTAAATATGATAATTCTGATATCGTGACAGACCCATATTTGAGACATCGTAGTAACAAAAGTAACAATAATTTTGAACGTTTTCCTGATCAAATCGCTTCGTTTATCGTTCAATTACACATTCCAATAGTTTGTTGCTGGAGAAAAAATTTTTTCCAGCCAAAACAGAGGTGACGCCCCTATTCTGCAATCTAACCTAATTCTTTAAAAGAGTATTTTAAAGCGTCTATTAACCCGTCTGTATCATATAGCATTTCACCTTTGCTGTTTCTCATGCTGACAAACTCTGTACTTTCACATTCCTTAATCTCTTTAAATAATAAATTAATGGTTCCTTCACAGTCGTTTTGTATTTTATTCTCTTCTGATTTTATCTTTACTTTCCTTGACTAGTTGTTTAACTTTCCTCTTTCTGTGCCTGTAATCATTTTCAAGTCTATTTCTCTCCTCATCGCTAAGACCTGTGATGTTCAACGTTCTCTTGTACGCTTCTTTCTTTCCTTGTCCGGCTGCCTCAATTTCATCATTCTACCATAAATCCCCAGATTTTCTTCCTACAACCGCCGTACCACAGACTTCGATCGCAGTTTTAACAATGATATCCCGTAACATATTCCAAGCGCTATTTATATCTTTATTGCTTCTAGATGACTTTTAAACAAAATGGTTGAATTCTTACCTAAAATGATGAATCCTTGATGAAAAATATAATAAATGATATTTCAGCCAAAAAATATTTGAATTTTAAATTTAAAACAATTTAATTAAACATTAAACCATAAGAAAGAAGAATTTTCAAGAAAGAAGTGGAATCCTAATCCAAAACATTTATTTTCAACAAATGAGTGGAATTTTCAACCAGGCAAGATTTTTCAGTCACGAGAGAAAAAAAAGGTCAACCAAATTGTTGAATTTTTTAACAATAAAGTTTCAAACCAAATAAGAAATTTTTAACAAAATTGTTGGATTTTCTACAAAACAGTTGAATTTTGAACAAAAAGTTATTTTTTAACCACATAGTTTATTTTCTGCCAAATTGTTGAATTTCCAAGCTAAAAATAACGACGAGTACTGTACAAAACAGTTGTACTTTTAATTTCAATCCGAAAGTATGAATTTCAATCATATAGTTGAATTTTCTGCAAGAATAATCGAATTTTCAACCTATAAAAGATGTATTTTCTACAAAACAGTTGAATTTTCAATTCGAAAATATGGATTATCAACAAAAAAGTCAATTTTCAACCAAATAGTTAAATTTGTAACTGAAAACGATAAAATTTCAACATAAAATGGAATAGTTCAATTTGCAATTGAAAAAATTTATTTTCAACATACAAAAAACGAATTTTCAACAAACTAGTTGAATTTTTAACCAAAAAGATGGATCTTCAACTAATAAGATAAATTTGTAACTAATAAGATGAATTTTTAACGTGGTAATGTTCAACAAAAAAATAAATGAATTTTCAACCAAATTGTTAAGTTTTCAACCAAAGAAATGGATCTATAACTCATAAAATGAGTTTTTAACAAAGTAGCTTAAATTTCAACCAAGCAGTTGATTTTTCGATCATGAAGATTAATTTTCTACCGAAAAAGGTGAATTTACAATAAAATGCATAAATTTTCAACCGAATTTGTCAATTTTTAAATAAAAACGATCAATTTTTAAATAATAATGAAATATTTGAATTTTCAGTTAGAATATTAAATTTAAACCAAAAAAGAACGAATTTTGAACAAAATAGTTCAGTCTTCAATCAGTAAACTTAATGTTTAACAAAGTTGTTTAATTTTCAACCAAATAGTTGGATTTTCGACCAAAAAAGATAAATTCGCAAATAAAAATTTAATTTAAATAAACAAATAAAATGAACATAAATAAAACAATTAATTTTAAGCCAAAAAAAAATAGCATTTTTAACAAAATAGTGAAATCTGTGACCAAGCAGTAGAATTTTTAACCAAAAGAGATCAATTCTGAACCAAAAATATAATAGTAGACTTTTCAATCAAAAAGAATTTACTTTCAACGAAAAATAGTTGAATTTTCTTATTGGGTTCTCTTAATGCAGTTTACATTTAAGCGAAAAACGGGAAAAAGAGGAAGTTTCTTAAAAACAGAGGAAAACGAGGAATTGTTAAAAAAGGGGTCAAAGTGTGAAGTCTGTATTTAAGTGCTTTACTTGTAAAATAAAATCACTGATTTTTATATTTTCATGCATTTCGAAGAATTGTTATTTTTACATTTATATTTTCTATGTGTGATGTCACATTCAGCGTTAAGCCCCCCCCCCCCCCCCTTGTAGTATAACGTAGTTTTTTAATTATCCCTTATTGAAAGAGGAGCATTTCTGAAAAACCAAACTACTGTAATTTGCATAAATCGTGATTGAAATATTCATGACAAGGTCTTTGGTTACACAAGAGGGACTTGTTTTGCGGATTCCCAAAAGGCAAAATCAAAGCAGAATTTAAATTAAAAGAGGGTTGTGGTTGGCGTCGCAGAGTCGAGGCTTAAGTTCTCGAATGATGGTTTTTTTTCAATGGCCTGAGGTCCCGCAGCTTCTTTATCTCCTCCTTCCGACACGGTTTTCGATGTGGGAAGGCGAGAGTTAAGGTAGGGACTGCCCGCTGAGTCCTGGCGCCTACACGATCCTAGGCACACCTGTGCGAGTCTGCTTCTTTTATTTTTTTTTATTTATTCTTGTCTAGTCTGGTCTCTATAGCCATCTAGCCATTCTAGCCCAACCTAGTCTCCGCTCTAATATCTACATATAATAGTTCTCTCTATTTCACTCTTGGACCAAACCAGTCCCACTTTCGTGAACACACACATTCCAATTTTAAATCTAGATTCTAAATAGAAACACATACACACGCGCAATCACGGAACAAATTAGTTTAAAAAAATATCGAACACGCTAGGCATCAAAAAGTCACTCTAATGTAGAAAACAAGATTTTTTACATTATTGGTAGAGTGGTAAAATTTAATAACTAAATTGATAATCTTTCTCTAAAAAATAGGTGTGTCTGGAAAATATCGAAAGCTTTGGTGTCGCTTTTCCTCAATGCCGATTGGGTCATTTGAAAAACTCGAAAGAAGGAATGTTGCCAAATTCACATACATAATTAAGAATTGAGTTTCAGTTAAAGGACAGTTACAAAGAATGTCACATTTGTGTGCATGATAGAACTGAAAAAATTTAAGATTTATTAATGTAAAATGTTATTATTACATTTTCAGTTAAAGTAATTAATTTTCAGCCAAGAAAAAGAAAATGTTCAACAAAATAGTTAATTTTTTAACCAAACTGATGAATCTTTGATAAAAAAAAAATGAATTCTCAACAAAAGTGTAGTATTTGATATTTTGACCAATAAAGTTACTTATGCTCATCACAAATTCGAATCAAATTCAAATATTCGAATTTAATTTTATGCCTTGATGAATAGTTCATGCACATTATTGAAAATTTAATTTTTTCACGTTTTTTAAAAATTTTAAAAATATTAAAAGTGCGGTGTCAGATTATTACACACGCAGCGAGTCATATTTTGTTAATGAGAAAAATAATCTGCTGATTTAAAAAAATTGAAAGTAATTTAAAAAAATTATGTCATTCACATTGAATTTGCTGGAATTTTCTCGGTATAATTAAAGCTTCGGCAGCGATAACGTTGGATCAACAAAAAAAATTTCTGGAATCGTTATTAAAACTGTCAGTAGATGATGAAATTAGTTTATTATACAATCTATAACAAAATGTTGGAAAATTAAGATAGTTTTTTTTGCAATGAAAGGTTAATTAGTTCAATATTCTAGTTAAAGAAAAATAAAATCAATCATCGCATTCAACAGTATTATGTTTATATGATATTAAAATACAAAATCACAGAAAAAACAGAAGTAAATTTTATTGGCGGTTAATTTCCAAGTAGATAAAGTTGATTTTTTTTGCATCGAAACAAAATCAGATTCAATAGAGTTGACATGGTAACCATTTCCAATGTGGTGGGTAAATCTTAACACGTGAAGGAAATTTGTGTTGCAGGTAAAGATTACATTTTGTTTTTTTCTGTGAATAATGTTTGGTAAATTTGTGAGCTTTCGGTAAATTTTCAAGTGTGTAGGGAATTATCCTGAAAATAATTTCAGGAAAATTTCTGAATGATTTCGGTACACTTTTTCTAGTTATTTTTTAAATGTTCCACAAAATATAGTTTTCATTGACCAACAAAGATAAATGCTTCTTTTAAAAAATTCGAGTAGTTGATATAAATAAATTTAAATGTACCATTTGTGAAAATTTCTGCCTCAATTAATTACCTTGAGAAATTATTTCTCTAAATTCTATTGTGAAATATTACGCTCAACGGCACCTAGCGGCATTTGTCTTGAACTACTGAATGTTACAAATCAGAAATTTACAATCGAAACAAATATTTATTTAGAATGATTCATATCTTTTTCATGAACTAAATAAACGTCTCTTTCAATAAATTTTGAGAATATATTGCCTTTTATTTTATCAGTAACCAATATCATAGAAAAAATATTATAGGAAATTATAGTACCAATATTTAAGGAAAATTTCCCTGTTTTATTCCGTGTTAATTCTAAATTTATACTGGTGAAATGCTTTTAAAAAATAGGAAAATTTTCTAAATGTTCTAAAGTTTCCTTCTTTTCTGAATTATTTGGTAAATTTTTGCACGCAATAGAAATATTCCCTAAAAAAACGATAATTTTCCACGAATATTGGAAAAAGGCTTTTTCAATTTTAACAGGAAAACTACCAATGGTTAAGGAAAAATAACCTACAATATTTCGGGTTATTTCCCACTTCACACTGGTAAAATTAGTTAAAAAGCAGGAAAATTCACAAAATTTCATGTTTTTTATTTATTCCCCAAGTTATTGGGAAAATTACCATACATGATGGAAATATAACCTTTAAAACGATAATTCTTCCTTATAAATAATGGAAAAATTGATTCCCAGTTTGATGGGAAAATAAATTTTCTTACCCAAAGTAGCGAATTTTACCTACCTAATTTCACACTAATTTTACCTTTTATTCTTGGGAATATTCCCGAAAGTTTTCTACAGTGTAGGAGAGAAAATATTTCATTCATTCACTATTACTGTACTAAAATCTGATTTAGATTTTAGTATTTGTTGTTATGATTAAGGCTCGGATTTATGAAAATGTTCATATTTTAAATATTGTTTATTTCGACTTATTAGATTTTTTTTATATTGTTTAATTTTATTTGCATACAAATGGTGTAATTCTACGTCTAGAATTGTATTTATTTTATCTATTTTATAAAATAGAGCGAAACAACTGTTGTGTATGAATATAAAACACAATTTTATTTTCTTATTTGGGGATATTTCTTTATTTCAAAATTGAATTGCGACATTTATATTTTTTGACATTAGTAAAAAGTGAATCACTAAATCGCAATCAAATTGAAGCATTTTATTGTTATTTAACGTTTTGCTCGTAAACTCTTTTGTTACCAGATAAAAGGGAAAAGAAGGCTCAAACAATTCTGTACGCGGAATTAAAAAAATTTTATTTGAATAAAATTGAACAATTTAAAAGAGTTTCAAAAAGTTGAAATAAGAATTTTAAATATGACAATTTTCTTAAATCATGAGAGCGAATACTAAAATCTGGTACAGTTTTAGTAAATATTAAAATGAACTGTTGTTCATCTAGGTCAGAAGTTCAACTATTTTTTCAAAAATACTTCTCTTTTGCTTGAAAGTTCAATTATCTGGTTGTTAATGGAACTGTTTGATTAAAATTTCCTTTTTTTAATGTGTATTTTTGGGTTAAAAATTCATCTCTTTAGGTAGAAAATCTTTGTTGGTTGAAAATTCAACTATTTCATTGAAACGGCAACATATTTCGACTTGCGATCTTAGGAATTTAAAGCGTTTCATACTGAATTCAATATGGTATCTGCATCAATCTTATTTAAATAGATTTATTCCCCTATTTTCGTGAAAAATAATCCTATTTTCATTGTTTTGAAAGCATTTTAGGCTCTGAGGTCTGATATTTTAATATTTGAAATTATTCTTTAGTCATTAGCGAAGCTTATGGTTACCGCACGGTCACGTATAGGTCACGTTATACTTTCTGGGGAAGAGGGGGGGGGGGGCTAAAGTCGTCAACGGGGGGCGGGGGATAAAAAATAACAAAAAATTGGTAATGTAGTTTATGGACGGCCCCTAAAGGCGTTTACACCTCAAAAATTGTTTTAGCAAGGGCGATGCCCATTTGATCGCCGTCTACCTGCTTCCTCTATCCCCACTACGGAACTCCCCCTCACGCAGCCGAGGGGTCGAAAGCTACGTTTTCTGGAAATTCCAAAGATATTGTACTTGCTTTAATAAGTTTAAAATTAAAATAAATTCACTATTAGAAATTTCTGTTTCGTAAAATGGTAATAAATCTAGGAAAATTAGGATAAACTTAGGATATTCCACTTTCGAGTTAACTCATTTTCAGTTACTATTACGGAATTTTCTATAATATACATTGTATCTGAAAATTCTGAAACCAAGCAATTTAGGTAGGAGCAGACGATTTATTGTTCTACGAGAGTTAAAAATTTCGGATAAAAGGGGAACTTACAACTATTGCAGTTGAATTTCGGTCTCGATTTCAGTGAACCTATACATGGCCTAAAACACTCTTCTAATTTTCAACTTGTTGAAACCGGGGATTTCGGATGAGAGGAGCCGCGGAGCAAAAAGGGGAGGATGTGCCTTTAGTAGCTTTTACGTTCGGAGGGCTTGAATTTGAGCCGAAGGTCAAAACCAAAACCGGGCTCAAATCCAAGTTCGACTGTATAATATTTCTAAATTGCTGATTGCAAAATTAAAAACTGTATGTTTCGTATTTTATTCCTCATTAGGTACAAAGGACCCCCCTGCAGCTAAGGGTCGCTGGCAGCAGTCTGGCGGTCCCTCGGCTGCGTGAGGAGAAGTTTGGTAGCGAGGGTAGAGCAATCAGGTCAATCAAGATCAATCAAGAATTTTGTCTAACAGTTAACCGGTTTGGTTAGGAGAAGGAAAAGGTGCGACTGAGACATTCTTTGCCAACAAGAGCAGGGTCACATACAATTTTTTTAGCGAACTTGGCGTCGGAACTGAACCACCGTTGTTTTAAGAACCTTATTGCAAGGGACGAATATGCACTCACGTGACGTGGCTTATGATTTGTGAACCTAAGAAGACGGTCGGCACTTTGTATGCAGAGTGATCCAGCTGGTGCAACCGGGTCATTTTATTCCAGCGAGCTAAACAAGTCGCCGTTGTCACGCTCAGGGATATCGGGTTGCTCCGCGAATCTCCTTACCGGGAACCACAAGAAATGCCTAATATAGCCCTCAGAGTATGAGATTCGTGAAAATAACTTTTGTTGAGGGCTGCTTTACTTAAATCTTAAACAAAACTGGTATTGCTCGTAATACCATACGAGGAAGGTTTATCTTTGAGTTTATGTGGATTGTGGAAGGATTGTGTGTTTCGTCTTATTGTTATTCATATTTGTGATTGTATGTGGGTTTATAGTTGCCTTTTATTCAAAATAAATATTTCCAACGTTTTAACTTAAAAATGCGATGTACTTGTAATTGGACACTTCTCATGTGGCCCTCTATTGTCCTGAAAAATCAGTCTAGCTCTAGTGCTTCAAGGAGTCAGTCGTTTATCCGAAGATAGGAAAGAAACCAAATATAAAATTTTACAGGTTGATTATTTTTCTTTAAACTGTGTTTCTGGATACAGACAACTCCATAAAAGATTTATAACCGCGTATCTCAAGTGTAACCTGGAAATTGGACAGAAAAAAGAAGAGTCTGAAGCCTATTTTAAAGATGATTTTTTCTTTTATACCAATTAATAATTAATATATAATATTTAAAGATACTTTGAGGTAGTTGAAAACTCGAAAATTAAACTGATGACGTTTTCCTTGACGCGTTATTTTCAAAGATTCCTAAATGCATTTTAAATTCATGGATTTCTTTCCTAACACTTATCATATTGCAGTTCACTTATTAGAATTATTTTAATTTTAATATTTCAGGCAGGAGAACATTTATTATATATAATTCTTTATCGAATTTCCAAGAATTTATTCAATAAAATTGAAATGCTTCATGGGATTTCAAGGATTTTTAAATATTTCAAAATTTTTCCTCTTTCTATTCGTAGGAATTTTCAATTGATTTCAATGGTTTGAAAAGATCTTCAAAATTTTCTAAGAAATTCTCACATGTTGCAGCTTTTTAAGAGTTTCCAGGGATTAATTTATCCAAAGGCACTTTAGAGTGATTAAAAATTCGAAAAATGAACTGATGACGATTCCCTTGATGCGATATTTCAAAGATTCTTTAAATACATAAATTTTTCTCTGAAATCTATAATTCCTTAATTCAATTATTTCAATTATTTTAATTCTAACATTTCAAGCAGATAGGAACATATGAACTCCTATCTAATGCAACGCTGCTGAAGGCTGGTGACCGTCTCAGCATAAAACACCAAACAATTGCGACTATTCTCGTATTCCATTCTCTATCCTCACCCCCCCCCCCTCTCCAGTATCAGAAGTTTTGGTGGGACTGACGTTACGACTAGACTCTCCACCATACGACGAATCACTACTCAACTTGGACATGATTTCGACTCGCAAAATAAATTTCGCAAGTTTTAGGCGATGAATGGAGACTGGGTGTTTGGAATGCTACAGAAGTGAGTTATCTTAATGTAGGAGAACTACGAGAAACTATGCACGTAAGGACGCTAGATATTTTATGTGTACCTGAGACAAAGAAAAAGGGATGCAAAAGTAGGAACATAGAAAATGGGGTGTTGAAAGGCGGTTTTGAAATTTGGTCAGTAGTAGATAGTGAATCACATGGTAGCCAAGGGGTCGGTTTGATTATGAATGAAAAAGTTAGACAGCATCTCAAAGATCATTATTTTGTATCTCCCAGATTGTTGTGGGCTAGAATGAAGGTAGGAATCCGAAGAGAAGAGCTTGTCAGCATGAGAAACAGCAAAGGTGAAATTCTATATGATACAGACGGGATAGTAGACGCTTTAAAAGACTCTTTTAGAGAATTATTAGGAGGTGAAGATATAGGGCAACACAAATGCGACATAGAACATAATGCATTAGAAAACCCAATTGAGACAGTCTGTGTCACTGAGGTTAGTGACATAATTAAGAACTTAAAAAACGGTAAGGCTGCTGGTGTAGACAGTATTAGCGCTGAAATGCTTAAATACGGTGGCGAGTACATACCTCACAGGTTGTGCGAATTGATAAATTTATGTATCGAGACGGGAGAAGTCCCAGACGATTGGAGAAAAGCGATTATCGTACCAATATAGATAGGAAAGGAAGTGTTCTGGGCATTTGTTGACATAGAAAAAGCATTTGACAAGGTAAATAGGAGTGAACTTTGGGAAATCCTTAAAGAGTACGGAGTCAATGGATGGCTCCTACAAGCAATAAAAACAATATATACAGGTAGTAAAGCGAGCGTACGGGTAAACGGGAAACTGAGTGACTGGTTCGATATTATGCAAGGCGTGAAACAAGGATGTGTTATGTCCTCATGGCTATTTATCATATTTATGGGTAAGTGTCTAAGAATGGCCCTCTTCGACGAAGTAGGTGTTGATCTCGAAACAGTGAAGGTACGTGGGTTAGCTTTCGCAGATGACAAGATTGTTATGGCAGAATCAATCCAGGACTTGCAAAGAATGTTGAATAAACTTAATACAAGCATGAAGAACATGGGCCTCAAAATTAAAGGAAATGTTGAAAGAATGGAACATGAACGACTGACCAAACAAGTGTATAAAGGTGAAGTAAATGGCAGAATGCACAGAGGTAGACCGCCGAAAGAATGGTTAGAATCTGTGAATGAGATATTAAGCTGAAGAGACATGAGAAGCCACAAAAACACGAGAGCTTGCATGAAAAACTGCATTGACGTGAAGGAAGCTAGAGTAGTATGCCAGGACAGAAAAGTATGGCGACAAATTGTTTGTAAACAGAGTGACAATAGAGTGAATGACGCCTGGAACAAAGACCTTGGATACTAATGGGCCCAAGTGGGGAACCACACATAACAATTTTGTAAGACTTTTCACTTGGGGTGATCGCTCGAGAGATTGATCAGCAGCCTGGGTTGGAGCAGTGTTGCGGAACGAACGTGTCATTTAAATAAATAACACGAGAATTCTAGATCATTTTAAACAAAATCTATACCCCCTACCTCACATTACTCCTTTCCTCACTGAGCAAGTCGAACTTTTGATGTAACATCGTTATATTTATTTCAATAGAAAATAAACAATTTTTAAACATTACAAGTGCCTAATGTGTGAATAAATCATTGAAAATAATAAATTTTGTATGATTATACTTGCGATTAGGCTACGAAATCATTATTGTTCATTATTTAAAATTATTAATACGTTAGGCTTAATTATCATTTACTAAATCAATGAATAATTAAAATCAATTAAATAAATCATTTATTTCAAAATTTGATTTTCTGGAATATTATCAATATAATACATAGCATATACATATTATTTTTTATTATTATTATACCATTAAGCCATTTCCCTTTCGGGGTAGGCGTGACTTGCTCGGTTGGAAAATAGTAGTGTGTATGGTGGATATATAGGTATATAGGTGTGAGGTATATATGTTTTAGATTGATCTGGAATTCTCGTGTTATTTATTCAAATGACACTTCCATTCCGCAACACTGCTCCGACCCAGGTTCCTGATCAATCTCTCTAGCGATCATCCCAGGTGAAGAGCCTCTTAAAATTGTTATGTGCGGTTCCCCACTTGGGCCTATTTAGTATCCAAGGTCTTTGTTTCAGGCGTCATTCACTCTATTGTCACTCTGTTTACAAACTATTTGTCGCCACACTTTTCTGTCCTGGCATACTACTCTAGCTTCCTTCACGTCCATGCATCTTTTTATGCAAGCTCTCGTTTTTCTATGGCTCCTTATGTCTCTTCGTATTAGTGTCTCATCCACAGATTCTAACCATTCTTTTGGCGGTCTACCTCTGGGCATTCTGCCATTTACTTTACCTTTATACACTTGTTTCGTTAGTCGTTCATCTGTCATTCTTTCAACATGTCTGAACCATCTTAACTGATTTCTTTCCCATGTGTCAACTAGCATCTCATCTGTACCACATTCTTTGAGGATTATCTCGTTTCTCACTTTGTCCATCAGTGTTTTCCCGCATATTTTGCGCAGAGGTTTCATGCCAATCGTGTTAATTTTACTCTTATCTTTTTTTTGACAGGTCCATGTCTCGCTACCGTATAGTACAGTCGGTACGAATATATAATTATGTATGGCCATTTTAGCTTTTTTTGATATGTTTTTATTTCTGAGCATGGACCCTGCTCTACCGATAACCTGCTTACCCTTATTTATGCTCCTATCTAACTCCCCATCTATTTTTCCGTCGCTAGTGAATAGGCTAACGCACTTACCTTCACTGTTTCGAGATCGACACCTTCATCGTCGAAGAGGGCCATTCTTAGACACTTATCCATAAATATGATAAATAGCCATGAGGACATAACGCATCCTTGTTTCACGCCTTGCACAATATCGAACCAGTCACTCAGTTTCACATTTTCTCTTACAGTCGCTTTACTACCTGTATATATATATATATATTGATTTTATTGCTTGTAGGAGCCATCCATTGACTCCGTACTCTTTAAGGACTTCCCAAAGCTTACTTCTATTTACCTTGTCAAATGCTTTTTCTAGGTCAACAAATGCGCAGAAAACTTTCTTTTCTACTCTTAAGCTTTTTTCTGTGATCTGTCTTAAAATAAATATCTGATATGTACATGATCTTCCGGGCATAAATCCATTTTGGACTTCCCATATCTTTTCTTCTGTAATTTTCATTACTCTACGAATGAGTATTTTTGAGTATATTTTACTTACGGTACTTAGTAAGCTGATACCTCTGTAATTACTGAAATTGCTTTTATCTCCCTTTCTTTTGTATATTGGTACGATAATCGCTTTTCTCCAATCGTCTGGGACTTCTCCCGTCTCGACACATAAATTTATCAATTCGCACAACCTGTGAGGTATGTACTCGCCACCGTATTTGAGCATTTCAGCGCTAATACTGTCTAAACCAGCAGCCTTACCGTTTTTTAAGTTCTTAATTATATCTCTCACCTCAGTGACACAGACTTTTTCAATTGGGTTTTCTAATGCATTATGTTCTAGGTCGCAGTTCTGTTGCCCTATATCTGCACCTCCTAATAATTCTTTAAAAGAGTCTTTTAATGCGTCTACTATCCCGTCTTTATCATATAGCATTTCATCTTTGTTGTTTCTCGTGCTGACAAACTCTGTACTTTTACTTTTAAACAAGTGGAATTTGTTTTATTGAAACAAATTAAATTTGTTCAAGCAATTAAAAATTAATCAAACAATGTTGATGAATATTCCAAATTATTAATATTCCACATTAATAATTTTTTAATAAAAAGAAGAATTGACAAAAAATCATTTAAACAAGTTCCATTTGTTTAAATAATTGAAAATTAATGAACCTATGTTAATAAATATTTCACTAGAACAATAGTAATAATTTTTAGGAAAAAAAAACGAATTTTTGAAAAAAAATATTCAAACAAATTCCATTTGTTTAAATAATTGAAAAATAATTAACCAATGTTGATAAATATTCCACTAGACCAATATAAATAATTTCAAAGTGTCTCGTCGTCCCGAAATTCGGGATGAGTAGTGAAGTATTTTTCATAGGCTAGTCGTCCAGAATTTTCGGGACGACTAGTCCATCCCCTTTTTCAACTCCCCCAATTTTTCGGGACGACTAGCCACAGCCGAATAATTTTAGGTGAAGAAAAACGAGAATACAGTGTGCTCAAAAAAAAATACAAATACAAAAAAAAAAAAAAATACAGTGCTCAAAAGTTCGATTTCATGAAGAATTGACATTTTTGGTTTTAAGGGTAGTTTTCAGGGACTCGTGGGGGTGGGTCAGGGGTTTCAAACCCATATGTCTCAAACATTAAATTCTTCGTTGGATAATTCTCAACAAGCCCTGATACTTTCCCGTCACATTTTCCCAAACCGTAAAAAATTATTCCAAAAACTGAAAAAAGTTATTTTTCCCCATGCATTTTACATGGGAAACTTCAAGCCAAACCGGCACTCTGTTAAAATCAAAATTAGAAAAAAAATTAGTGAATTTATTTTTTTGGATTTGCAATGACAGGGGGGGGGGGGCCCGGTCGTTGAGAGGCCATATTTTTGGTCATCTTGTATAGGTCCCCAGTTAGAAAATTTCGAAAATTTTTATTTTTACTCTACAATATTTTTTTCAGGTTTCAAAGACGGCCGTCGCGCTCCTCGAGTTATAGAAAAGTTCGACAAAAAATAAGGAAATTATATGGATTAAAACAGGTTTCAAACACTTTTCGTCGATTTTCTCGGTTTTACTCAAAAACAGGGCAGTCTTATCCGATCTGCAGATATGGTTATTTTTAGTTAAAGGACAGAAAAATATCCTTCTCTCTAATGGGGCTTCCATAAACCACGAGGCCCAATTTTGGCCACTTTTTGACCCCCCCCCGCCCCTAATGATAAAGGGGAATACATCTTTAGGTTTTCACGCGCTATTTCGAAAAAGGAGTAAGCCATGCATTTTATTTGTTTAAACACTTCAGTGTGAGACCACGTGGCTCGGATTCGAACCCCCCCCCCCTCCAGGTCGACCAACGTGGCATTTTGTTGGGCAACCCTCCCCCTCCCCTAAAGAAACCACGTGGTTTATGGAAGCCCCCTAAAGAATGAGTTTCCATAGAAAAAACGTATGTACATGCATAGACTAAAGATAAAATAATTTAAGAATATAACTGATATCTAAATTCTATATGCACAGTAGTTCACGTGCATATATGAGAGTCCGGTGAACCTAGTCACGTGAATCCAGAGTACCTGTATCCTTTTTTGCTTATGGCACTCGCGTTTTGTTGGCGGTCGCCTTTCATGTCCGGCGTATGCATCGTCGTTGGGTTTCGTCACCCTTGCGTTACCGGAGATATCAGTGAACTCGTATCTGCACTCTTGGTATGTGCGCCAAAGGAGCCCACGATGATGTGTGGGAACCGCGATACACGAGGCTGGTTCACCTTACACGAAGATGCTCCGTAACTATCTCTCTGTTTAGTATCTCACATAACGCTCTCATATCTGCAAAAAAACTTATATCTATCTGTAATACCATTAGCTATGTGCCATAATCATAGAGTCCTAAGTGTACATAATTATTACTAGAACATGCAGGCGTATTATAGAAACACGTGCAATTTAATAAGTGGCTTTAATCTTTCATTAAAAGTGCATGTCTGATAAGAAAAAACCCCCGTATGAATTAAGTACTTTTATACGTGACTATTTATGAAAAAGTCGTTTTATTATTATTATTGTTATATCTGATTTTTGTCTCAGGCTTAAGATGGTTACAGCCCAATATGTCCAAGGCATTTTTTTAGAGGTGTATTATTGAATAGTCGTCACGGGGCTGTCCCGGTATACATCATAAGTCACGGACGCATTTTTGTAATGCAATCAAGTGATCTGGTAAGAGCAGTGTGCCTAATTTGACATATTGGGCGAAGCCTGGTTTTTTACTCCACCATTCACGGACTGGGTTGCAGTCAAATGCATGATTGCGGGACCTACAGCTTAAGGTGGGATCCGAATCACTAGAACCTCGGTAAAGGCACGTAGAAAAATTCCCAGATGTACCGGCTCAGGAATCAAAGCCCGAACCTCTAACGTGAAGTCCGAACGTCTAACAACCTGAGCCACCGGGGCTCTTTATTTTTTATTATTCTTTCATTTTTTATTATTATATACTTGTCTCAGGCTTAAGATGGTTACAGCCGAATATCTCGAAGGCATTTTTTGTAAGAGTTGGATTTTTTTAGAATATTATTCTTATTATACCATTAAGCCAAATCCATTCCCCGGAGTAAGCGTAACTTACTCGAGTTTAGCCTCGTTATACTGCCGGGGGATCAAGGAATTCATATGTGAAAAGTGAGAAAGGGAAGTGTAGCAGGCGCGGAGGGGGCGCCAGAAAATGGTATGCACATTCTGTTTATATATATATATATATATATATATATATATATATATACACACACACGCACACACACGCTATTTTACACATATAATATTATTTTATATATTTTGCAATCTGTCAAATATTAATTAACAATTTTAAATTATTTTTGCCATTATGAAATTGCATACTTTTTATAGCTTTTCTTCATTTCTCAGTGAAAAAGAAAAAAGTGAAGATAAGTCGGAAAATCTTGGGGGGGGGGCGTTCTCCGGTTTCACCACCATTGTAGATCCGCGCCTCAAGTGTAGGAGAAGTATAAGGAAGAGGTTTACATTTTTCGTTCCGCAACACTGCTCCGACACAGGTCACTGATCAATCTCTCTATAGCATTCACCCCAGGCAAAGAGCTTGACAAAGTCATCATGTATCATAGTTCACCCAAAAATACTCGTATAAATTACCTAATACGTATACGTCACTGTTGTGAAACAATGCGATTCAAATAATGCGGCTTCGACGACTGATAAACGAGCCAAAAGTGACTTTTCAAATTAGTCAATTTGACTCACTGACGAAATCAGTCATTTTAAATGATCCAATCTGTTGAATTTTCAACCAAAAAGGGAATTGTTGAATTTTTAATTAACAAAATTTAATTGGAAAAAACGACTTTTCACCAAAATGGTTAAATTTTTAACAAAAGAGATGAATTTTCACCTAAAATTGTGAATCATAAAACAAAAAAAATGAATTTTCAACAAAGTAGTGCAACTTTCAACCTAGTTGTTAAATTTTCAAAAAAAAATGTATTTCAACCAAAAAAGATTTTAATTTGAAATAAAAATAGTGAAATTTAACCAAAAAGATGAATTTTCTACCAAGAAGATTTATTTTCTACCAATTTTCAATCAAATAGTTTAATTTTCTACCAAAAAGGATGAATTTGCAACCAAAATAGAATGGATATATTTTCAATGACAAAAATTAATTTTTGTCCGACCCCCCTTGAAAACGCGCCATTGCATGCACGTGAGGCAGGCGTAATGTGGCCGCTTCCAGCCCAGTGACGTTCGCACATTCGCACTCCGCCGCCGGGCCAACATGAAGCTTTACGCCCGCTACAAAACACTTTACGCCCGCTATATAACACTTTACGTCCGCTACATAAAACTTCACGCCCGCTACACATAATTATCTTTATCTTTAAAAAAAATGTATCGCTGGACCCCACAGTCTTCCTTCTGCAAAGTACGCTATTTCTTTCTTTCACTTATAATCTAAAATTGTCAAGTACACCAAACATCCTCTATCTGCTTAACATGCTTGTTTTCAAGAAGGGTAGGACAAAAAGTATGGTGTGTATCAAGGGCGTACGGCTATTTTGCCTTCTTTACGCCCTTGATACACAATATACTATTTTAACCGAAAAAAAAAACTTTTCAGTAGAAAAATTAAATTTTCAACCAACCAGATGAATTTTCAACTAAAATAATAAATCATTAACCAAAAGAATAAACTTTTAACACAGCAGTTAAGCTTTCAACCATGTAGTTGAACTTAAAAAAAGGATTTTCAACAAAATAGTTACATTTTCAAGAAAAGAGACGAATTTTCACCCAAATAGATGAGTTTTTAACAAAGTAGTTCAACTTTCAACCAAGTAGTTGCATTTTGCAACCAAAAAGATGGATTCTAAAAAATATGTATTTCAACCAACAAAGATTTTAATTTTAAATAACAAATAGTTGAATTTAACCAAACATATGGCTTGCAACCAAGAAGATTTACTTTCCACTAATAAAGACTAATTTTCAACCAAATACATGAAATTTCGATCAAATAGTTGAATTTTCAACTAAAAAGGTCAATTTTCAATCAAAAATGAAATAGTTCAATTTACATTTAACAAAATTCCTTTTCAATAAAAGAAAAAGAATTTTCTAGAAAACATGAATTGTCAGCCACAAAAATGGATTTTAAAAAAAGTAGTAAAATTTTCAACCAAGTAGTTATATTTTCAACCAAGAAGATTGTTTTACCGAAAAGTATTTCAAATAGAAGAGGTTTTAATATTGAATAAAAAATAGTTTAATTTAACCAAAAACATGTATTTTTAACCAAGAAGATTGACTTTCTACCAATAAAGTCGAATTTTCAACCAAATACAGAAAATTTCAACCAAATACTTGAATTTTTAAGTAAAAGGATGAATGGTCATTCAAAAGGGAATAATAAAATTTGCATTGAAAGAAATTAATTTTAAAAAAACGTAAAAAAGGGATGAATATTCTACTACATAATTATGAATCTTCAACCAAAAAAATTAATTTTTAACAAAGAAGTTCAACTTTCAACCAAGTTGATAAAAAATATGAATTCTGAACAAAAAATATATTCCAACCAAGAAAGATTTTAATTTTAAATGAAAAATAGTCAAATTAAATGAAAAAGAGAGTATTAGTATTAAAAAAAAAATTATTCTCTACAAAAACTGTAATAGCTGATAATTTAACCAAAAAAAGATTTTAATTTCAAATTAAAAACAGTTGAATTCCACCAAAAAGATGAATTTTGAAATAAGAAGATTTATTTTTTACCAATGAAAAGGAATTGATCTAATTATTAACGTCGCACACCGAATCAGTAATTTTGCATGATCTAAACTATGACTTTCATTGATTGCATCACTCAGTCTGGATGTCGTAATCAGTTACGTTCACTAAATAAATCAGTCATTTATAATGGTGTAACCAGTAACTTTCACTATTTGAATCAGTCATTTTTATGGATCTGATCCGTAACTTTTAATGTGTTAATCAGTCAGCAGTATCGACTGATTCGTCTGTTAAAACGACTGTTTTTCAGTAGAAATGACTGATTTTTCAGTCAAAGCATACTTGATTTTAGTTATTATATCCTGTGCAGAAATTTCGATAGGGCTCTAGTGGGGCTCCGGCGAGTTTTCCCTATCCCTAATCGGGCTCTAATGAGGAAAACTAGTCGGGCCCCCATCTAGAACGTAACGCTATCGCCATAGGGCCCTACTAGATTTTCTAGTAGGGTTGTAGTGGGAGTCGCCCGCCTACAACCCCATTTAGGAGAAGGGCCCCTGTGTTTGATTTAAATTATTGGGGTAAATAATATTCTGCATTATAATTTAATTTACGAGTATTTTATTAATGATTTGATATTATTAATAATGTATTATTATATAAATTAGAGAAAAACTCGTAAACATAAATAAATCAAGTCACGCGTAAAAAAACCAATTCTGATTTTAAATAACCTCACTCTGATCATCATCTTCCCGTTGACATAACCTCTTTATCTTTAACTGACACATATGTGCCTGGCCCCGAAAAAAAAGTTCAATAGTGCCCTAAATCAAGTTTTCGAGAATAACGCGTTTAAATAGTCCAAAAAACATGATTTCTGCATATTGAAACCTTCAAAAACCTCAAAATTAATATTTCAGGCAATATAAGATTGTAGGAATTCTCGGGTCGGGGCCCCATTAGATACAGATAGATTTGCCATACCAACACGAAGCATGGAATACTTCTCTAGAACCTGACAGCGCCCCCATCAGTTTTTTCTAGACTAGATATTCTGGTGGGGGCCCCATCAGAAACCAACTTCAAATAGGGAAAGATGGGGAAATTTCTGCACGGGATGCCCCATACCGTAAGTCTCAAGAAATGTGAAGTTTGCTTGCGGATAATTTGCATAGACTCTAGAGTACCCAAGAGTGGAAGCAAATTAGTGGGACCGTCAAATGCATTAGGGTCGGAGGTCGAATATCCTCATAAATTATCGCGGCAACAAAATAGGCACCGCAGCAATACGTGTCGGAGTTTGGTGGCACGTTTTCGTGTGGGCAGAATATTCACGCAACCGCGGTTTGAGTACGTAGTACATGCTCACACACACACACACACACACATTTGCGTTGATTCATACTTCATACATTCAGATATTGATGCATTTTAACATACATACATGTACGTGTGCAGGGCGCCGCGCCAGATGTCGCGCCTTGTAATCTTTATAGCAAACTGGGCAGGATCACCTATACTCGTAACCCCCAAGTCTTTGGAATGGTGTATCGTATTTCCATAGCCGCAACAATAATGGCGAGTTTATGCTCGGCTGCGCTTAAGGACCGCCGCGGGTCGCGTCCCATCAATTCACGGGAAATTATTTCAAAACTAGGCAATCGACATTTATGTCTTTATCCGTCCTTTGGAAACAACATTGAATATGTTTATTCTTGTGGAAAATATTTTTATAGAATGTAATTAATTATTCACTTGTTTCAGCTCCATATAAAGTTTAGGAAAAATTTCGAAAACAGATTGCCATTTTTTAATTTCTGCTTTTCCGTATCTTACTTTTAGATTTATAATTTTGTAGTTTCGCTCTTTTCCTGGTTGTTGACGCTCTTTACAGAATAAACACTAAATGAAAATTAGTATTCTAACTGAATAAGTGTAATGCAGCAATATTTTAGGTTGATGTTAAAATACTAACTTAAGGTTTTAAATTTACGTTGTTAGATGCTGACTACAGGTAAACACACAGAAAAAACTTGGGGGGGGGGGCGAAAGGTTGCAGGTAATCGTTCAAGCAGGGTAATAGTCAGCTGATTACACGAAACTGAGGTAAACTTTCCGTAGTTACAGGCCTGTAACGTGCTGCCTCGAGCGGAGTCCGCCGGGGATATATACGATTCATCAGTCACCACGGAAGTTTACCTCAGTTTGGTTTACTCACCTTGCGTTTACTGTTTTTTACCGACTACCTGCAACATTTCGTACCCTCATTTTTTTCTGTGCACGCATTGCAAAAAATTTGAATAGGTTATAATTATATTTTAGGTAAAAAAATAGTCGTAGGGTAAAACGCGCACTGAAATGTACCAAAAACGTATACCAAATGTTCAATAACTTTCTAGAATAAATCACTGAAGAGGGGCCATATGGAGCCGAAACGTCTGATGAAAATCTAAATCTTCTTCATTTACGGACCCTGAAGCCACAAGACCAAAAACTAAAATTATTAATGAGGGTCGTAAAAAACCATAAAAACAAATTATTTAGTTGCTCTTATAGATAAAATTTAATGAAAGTGCACAGAAAAAACTAGGGTTTCAATATTCGTATTGCTCAATATGAACCAATTATGGTTCAATTTTGTTTCAGTACATTTTTACGCCGTTTCTTTGTTCAAAATGAAACTTTTTTTCTGTATGGCCATGCATAAACTACGTTACCAACTTGATGGGGAGAGGGAGTAGGATGGGTGGTCAGTGAAAGTTATGTTACTTAGATAACGTTTATTACGTTTACTGATGATAAATTTTAACAAATTTTGCGAATTTTGCGAAAGACGGCCTTGCAGTGGCACAGCTACTTCAATAATAACGTTATAAGTTTGAAAATCATTTTCATATTTCCCACTGAGAGCAAGTGTCATCTAAAAAATGACACTGGTTATATATATATATATATATATATATATATATAGTATATAATTTCAGGGTTTCGTAGCCCCGGGCAGAAACCTTTATCGTTCCGATCAAGTGTCCGTCCGTCCGTTGTACTTTTTTCCAAGAAGGGGTAGTGAGGGGAACTCACAACTCACAAGGGGAGCGAATAGGGGAAATGATTGGAGGTATGTAGGGGATGTAAGAGTAAATAAAGGGAGGGGTAGGAGGGGGTGTGAGGAAAAATGAGTGTAGGGGTAGTAGGAGAAGTGGTGAGAAATAAGAAGTTGGGGGAGGGAGGGGGAGCGAAGGTTGAAGTGTATGGAGGGAAGTAGAGGCGGAGAGGGGAAGTAGGAAAATTTAGGAGTAGGAAAGAAAGTATGAATTTGTAGATCAATCTTAAATTCCCGTGTTGTTCTTACTCCCTTGTCAAACACTCCTCTACGCCATATTATTTGAGAATCGTCTCATTACTAACTTTGTCCATTACCGTTTAACCGCATATATTCCGGAGGAATTGCATGCCGACCGCGTTAATTTTAATCTTTTCCTTCGCTTGGTAGGTCCAGGTCTCGCTACCGTTTAGCACAGTTGGTGCAGGTACAGAATTATATATTGCAATTTTAGCTTTATTTGTTACATTTTTACTTCTGGTAATGGCTCCTACACTGCCGATAACGATTCTACCCTCGTTTGTACTCTTGGCTATATCTCCATCGATCTTTCCGTCAGAAGTAAGTAAACATCCAAGATACATGTAATTATCATCTTATTGAGAGGCTTTTTATAAATGAAAACAGGAAAAAAGCAAAAACCTGACATGTTGAAGGGAGACAAGAGGAGATTTAGTCGTGTAAGATGTAAGCATGCGTTGAGCAAAAGTCGAACAGTGGCAGCCGGTGAACGTTCACAACAACGCCTCCGCAAGCCTCGCCTTTTGCGTTTCCATGTGATGCTGGCATTCTCCTTCGGCTTCACGTGTGCAAAGTTGCACACATTTCCGAGAATGAGTCACCTGGGGCCAAGAAGTCGATGTGCGTCTCTCAGATGCTTCTGCCATTTCTACGAAAACTTGGCACTTGACTCATTACGCATATTATTCCGACTTTCGTGACCGTCATGAATAGTAACTATACACTCAGAATACATGTAATCAACACTGCATGAGAAATGCAAAACAAAGGTGCATTTCACTAGCAATATTCAAAAACTCAGCTTGTTGTTGTTGTTTTTAATGTTGGCGGCGGGAGGGCGTGAGGTCTCCCCTGGCGCTCAAGCTATAAAGCCTATTATGCCACACCCGTGTTTATTCTCAAGGCAGTATTCCGAATCCGGCCATTTTTTCCGAGTGTTTTTTGGATCTCGGTGGGTTTTGTTATTTCCAACGTTCTGGAAATATACCTCTCAGGTGCCACGCGTACCACATCGCGCAATAAATGACGTCCTTCTGTGCACGGCAAAGTGAACCTCACCCACTCTGCCATCCGGCAGCCTCCCTAGCAGGCCATAGAGAGAATACGGCGAGGCTACGGTGGATTGAGTGATCCCTCTTAGGTCATCAGTTAGATCAGGGCTCTCCAGAAGGCAGTTATTGACTGCAAAGACTGCCAATGGCAGTCACCAGACTAGGTCAAACAGGCCCTCATAAATTTTCGTCGAACTTGTCCTTCGACTCGTCCCTAATCCTTCACGGTAAATGACAGTTTGAAATGAAAAAATGAAATTTATTGTGAATTCAAGTAGAAAAAAAGACCCTTCGGTGTGAACAATGAGCCGCAACGAGCCGTGACCGTAACGAACGTAACCCTTTTCAGGATTCCTGGAAAGCGAAGAAAAAACTGACAGAAAAACTTGGTGGCAGTCATGCACTTGTGGCAGTCAGCACCCTGCTGAAAGTGGCGAGTCCTGAGATAGATGCACAGATTCGAAGCACTCTCCTTGTGTGTTATGTTAGTGTATGTGTGTGTATGTTCATTATTTGAAACAGGGTTGCAAAAATAGTAATTAGTCCATTAACAATTAAATAATTAAAGTTCAACTATCAATTAAAATTTTTTTAATTGTGAATTAAAATTTAATTTCTAATTAAAATTTTTCTAATTGAGAATTAAAATTTAATTTCTAATTAAAATTTTCCCAATTAAGAATTAAAAGTTAATTTCCAATTAAAATTTCTCTAATTGTGAGTTAAAATTTAATTTCTAATTAAAATTTTTCTCATTGAGAATTAAAATTTTATTTCTAATCAAAATTTTTTTAATTGAAAATTGAAATTTAATTTCTAATTAAAATTATTCTAATTGACAATTAAAATTCAGTTTTTAATTTAAATTGTTCGAATTGACGATTAAAACTTAATTTAACCTAAGTTCCTAAGTTCCCTCACTATTCTCATCACATGTAGCCTAATGTAAAAAAGGTAAAAACTAGCAAAGTGTAAAAAATGCAAACAATGTATAGTGCTTGTAATGTATTACATTATACATATGTTAATGATAGAAAAATATATCATAAGTGTTAGTTGAATTGATCAATTATTAATTAATATATCGTTTTAATTAAAAACTAAATTTTTATTTTCAATTGAACAAAATTTAATTAATAACTGAATTTTAATTGCCAATTAAACAAAATTCGATTGAAAATTAAATTTTAATTTTTAATTTAAACCAAATTCAATTAAAAAATGAATTTTAATTGTCTATTGGAAAAAATGTAATTAAAAATTAGATTTTAATCGCCAATTGAATAAAATTGAATTAATAATTAAATTTTAATTTTCAATTAAATAAAATTCAATTGAAAAATAAATTTTAATTCTCAATGAAAATTTGTATCATTAAGTATTATAAGTTAATTGATAATTAAGGCCTAATTGAATTAAAAATCTAATCGATTATTTGCAACCCTGATTTGAAATCGACCAGCGACCATCGAGCGTGAGTCCCCCGTAGGGTGCCTCAAGCGCAAGGAGATCGCTGACTGATTTTCGAGTATCCTCAAAATCGACTTCGACCCCCCAGGCTAGTCCCCTCGACATTGGGCCTCTACCTTGGTACGTAACCAGCCTCTTCTGAGAGGACCTAAAGTTTAAGGTGGTTTCCGAACCACCAAAGCCCCGGTCGAAGTACATAGAACATTTTCCATTGGTACCGGCTCAGGAATCGAACCCCAGCCCTCCTGCATGGATGTCTGACGCGCTATCGTCTGAGGCCTGAACCACACCGATGCTTCTAAAAATTTAGCGCAGAGGCCGTACGAAAACTACTTCACGCTATTTTGAACATTTTTCTACTCCTTCCCTTCTTCATCAAAGACCATCACATAGAGCTTTAATCCGCCAGGGTAACGTCACAAATACGAGCACCCACATTCTCTTGTAAGCCTTAATTTTTTCTTTGATTTAATTTGATAAACGCCTAAAATAAAACAAAATATAAAAGCATAACATTGTAACAGACTTCACAGCCCAAAATGCTCTCAAACAGGAGAAATAGGGTGATTTTTCACGAAAAATAGGGTAATAATAGGGGAATAAATTCTTTGAAATAAACAAAATATGAATGTACAGCCAAGACAGATGATTTTTCAATAAAATAGTTGAATTTTCAACAAACAAACAAATTAGTTTAAGACCAAAGAGTTGTTAATTTTTTAGAAGACACTTGAATTTCTAACCAAGAACGATGAATCATCAACAAAGAACTTTTCTACCAAAGAAGATAAATTTTTAATCTAGAGGGGCGAATTTTTTATCCAAAAAGACAAATTTTCAACAAACAGTTGAATTGTTGAAAAAAGGTGACCTTTTAACAAAATAGTTAAATTTTCAACAAAATAATTAATTTTTCAACACAGTAGTTAAATTTTTGACCACATAGTTTTTAACAAAATAGTTGAATTTTTAACTGAAATTATGAATCTTCAAAAAAAAAAAAAATGTCTTAGCAAAGAAATTCAACTTCCAATCAGTTGCTAAATTTTCAATATTTGACAAAAAAAAGATTTTTCAGTCAACAGAGAAAAAAGTTAATTTTCTACCGATTAGTGTAATTTTCTAACAAAATAATTGAATGTTCCACCCAAAAAGACCAATTTTCAGCAAAACAGTTAAATCTTTTCAACCAAAAAGACGTTTTTTTTAATAAACTAGTTGAGTGGATTTTCTACCAAAAAAGACGAATTTTCAACGAAATAAATGAATTTTCAACCAAATTAGTTGAATTCTAAAATAAAAAAGGTCAATTTTCAATTAATAATGGAATAGTTAAATTTTCAGTTAAAAAGATTAATTTTCAACAAAATAGTTAAACCTTCAACTAATAAAATGAACTTTTAATAAAGTAGTTCAACCAAGTAGTTAATTGAATTGTAATTCTTTACGAAATTAAAAATTCTTTACGAAATTAAAAATTCTTCACTGAAATCCCCTGTTCCAACTCAATCATTCTCAACTCAATCATTTTCAACCAAGAAGTAGCGATTTTTCAACTAAATAGTTATATTTTCAATCAAAAAGATGAATTTTTTTTAATTTTCAACGAAAAAAAAGATATAGATTTACGACCAAAAATGGAATAGTTAAATTTTCAAAAATCAATTTTCAACCAAAAAAGAAACGAATTTAACTATTCGGTTGGAAACTTGTTTTTTTTTTGTACAAAAGTAAATTTTTTAACTGAAAATTCAACTTTTCCACTCTTGATTATATATTTATCTTTTTTACTTGAAAATTCATCTTTTTGGTTAACATTTTTTTTCTTTGTAAAAATTAAACTATTTGTTTGAAAACTCATGTATTTTGTTCAAACTTTTTTTTTGGTAGAAAATTAATCTTCTTGGTTGAAAGTAGAACTATTTTTTTAAATTCATTTTTCTGGTTGAAGATTCTTGATTTTATTTTTAAATGTTTTCGTTGAAAATTTCACTACTTTCTTGATATTTTGTTTTTTTTTTGGTAAAACATTACTTTTTTTCAACTGAAAATTTAACTAATTCATTTTTGTCGCAAATTTGTCTTTCTTAGTCGAAAATTCATCCATTTTGTTGAAATTTCGGGTTTATTGTGAAAAATTAAGATTCTTGCTTGAAAATTCAATTACTTGGTTGAAAGTAGAACTATTTTTTTAATTCAGTTTTCTGGTTGAAGATTCTTGATTTTATCTAAAAATGTTTTCGTTAAAATTTTTACAATTTTCTTGAAAAATTTGTTTTTTGGTCAAACATTACTTTTTTTCAACTGAAAATTTAACTATTTCATTTTTGCGAAAATTTGTCTTTCTCAGTTGAAAATTCATCCATTTTGTTGAAATTTCGTGTTTTTTGGTAAAAAATTAAAATTCGTGCTTGAAAATTCAACTACTTGGTCGAAACTTAAAGCACTTTGTTAAAAATTTATTTTTTGGCTGGAGATGCAACATTTTAGTTGAAAATTCACCTCTTTGGTTGAAAATTGAACTACTTTTTTTAAATTTTTCTTTTCGTAATTTATTAATTTTTTTAATTGAAAATGTTACTACTCCATTTTTAGTTGAAAATTTATCATTTTTAATTGACACTTCAACTGTTCTCTTGAAAATCGGTATTTTTCGGCAGAAAATTAATCTTCTTGGTTAAAAATTCATGTTTCTGGTCGAAAATGCCACTATTTGGTTAGAAATTAATCTACTTTGTTGGAAATGAAACATTTTTTCTAAAAAAGTATCCTTTTTGGTTGAAAATTTTTTCGTTGAGAATTCATCTCTTTTGGTTGAAAATTTAACTATTTTGTTGAAAAATCATTGATTTTTGTTAAAAATTTATTTTTAACTGAAAATTTAACTATCTCAGTTGAAGATTTATAATTTTGGTTGTAAATTCAGCTCTTTGGTTGAAAGTTTAACTATTTTGCGGAAAATTCGTTTTTTTTTTGTTGAGACTAAATTTTTCAGCTGAAAATTTAACTATTCGATGTTTGGTTAAAAATTGATCTTTTTTACAATAGTTGAAAAATACAGTTTCCATTTTCTGTATTTGAGTTTTTATTCTGTTTTACTTTTTCAGAGTTTTTTCCAAGTTTAGTTCAAATTTCACTGTGGAATTCGCATTTTTCAAACCCAAATTCTACGATAAACACTTAAAATTTCATGTTGATTCCATTCCAGTATTTTATCTTCAAACTTAATATCAAGAGAAAAAATGTGAGTAAAATCGATTGCAATAAAAAATTTGACTTTTAAACACGAAGTTCATTCATAAGTTAAGTCAGTCTTAAGTAATAAAAAGTTGTTCATCATGTGTTTTACATATTTTTTAATAATTTTGTACAACTTTTATTGCATTTACGTTTGTTCTCGATGTATAGTATTAATTAGTGGCCGTTCCGCGGCGGCCACAGGGCACAGCTAGTAAAATATATAAAGCCACTTAAAACTTGCATATTGGTACATTATTTTTTTTCAATCTTTTTCTCGTGTGAATCCGGTTTTTCATCATCAGCGACGAATTAAGTCAAGTGCCTGATGAGGTGAGGATGTTATAAATTAATTTATTACGATGTTTGAAATCTTTATCGATGATGTTGCAGGTACAAAATTAGGAACATGGTCTAGTTTGAAGTTCGTCTTTTACAGCTGTTATCCTTACACAGCGGCAGCAAGCGTTGAAGGTAACAACAGTCGCCTCTGGATGCTTTCTTAGAGCTACCATCTTATTATTATTATTATTTACCATTAAGCCAAATCCCTTTCGGAGTAAGGTTGACTCACTCGGTTCTAGCCGGGAATCAAGGAGTTCATATGAGAAAAGTGAGAAAGGGAAGTGTACGAGGCGGTATATAGGGGCAGGGGGTATCTATTTTTAGAATAATCTAGAATTTCCGTGTTTTTTATTTAAATAACAAGTTCGTACCGCAATACTGCTCTGGCCGAGGTCGCTGATCAAGCTCTCTAGCAAGCACCCCAGACGAAGAGCTTCACAAAGTCATTATGTAAAGCTCTCCACTCGGGCCCATTAGTATCCAAGGTGTTTCGTTTCAGGGCTCTCCCACTCCATTGACACTCTTCATCCTGCATTTTTGATCAACTATTTGTCGCCACACTTTTTTTCCCTGGCATACCACTTCAGCTTCCATTACGTCCATACATTTTCCCATGCAAGCTTTTGTCTTTCTGTTGCTTTTTATATATTTTCGATTTAGTTTTATTTACACATTCCCACCATGCTTTCCTCGGTCTGCCTCTGAGTACGCTACCATTTACTTCAATTGTTTCGTCAGTCGTTCTTCTTTTATTCTCTTAACATGCCGCAACCATCTCAGCAAGAGAAAAATCCCGGTTACTGAATCATATTCCCGGTCACTTCCCGAATTTTCCCATTTTCCGGCCAGGTAGACACCTGTACCACGAAAGTTGAACCCTCCAGTTCCTTTTCCTTTTACACATCCTTGACCTAGTCTTGGAAGATTCTTTGTCCAGCCCTGACTCATCCTAAGCCTCCTACCATAAAATGGCAGATACAATTGATGTCTCTGTGAAGAATATGTATACTAAGATAAATGATCTGAGACTATCTGTTTGCATAATGGCTAATCTTTCTTCTTTCCTTAATCTTGGATACTTTGGCAGAGGAGGAGAGTGGCAAATGTGCCTTTTTGTCTTGGCACATTTCTCAGACCTTTTCTTCCGTCACCTTCTCGAGCGTCCAATTACTTCTTCTACATTTCAACTCTCGCTTTAGAACTTCAACTCCACCTGTCCCACTCTTAACTGCAAATGTGCTTATTAACGTCGGCTGGCGAAGTAAATGCGCTAATAACTTCTCGTTTCTTGTCGCGTTTATGCCCGAACGTGATTCTTCCCATTTGAATCGGTCACTGCTCACTGCGTACATATAAACTTGCTTTACTTGTAAGTACTTACTACTCCAGAGTGCGATAGCATGCCCAATACCGGAGTTGCTAAGCACAAGAGGAGGCGATAATTGTCTCAAAAATGTTAATGGCACTTTTTATCGCTTCAGAAATTCCATTTCTTATTCAATTATCCAAAACTGGGTAGTTGGATACTAATTGACATTAAGATTTGATCATTATGCTTTCAACTTTCTCCTTTCGCAGTAACAGCAGAATGCTTCTTTTAATTAAAAAATAATCTCGGAATTTGGAATGTGGAAATTCAGGAAAAAGTATTAATTTCTTTTGTCTGACATAAACTAAGAGTCTAATAGTGTAACAAAAATAACGACGAAGGGGGTGGGGGTAACGCATAATTTGACATCACACGCCAACGGCCAAACCACGCTGAAAAAACCAGTTCTCGTCAGATCACTGAAGTTAAACAGCGTTGGGCGCGGTTAGTACTTGGATGGGTGACCATTCGAGAATACTGCATGCTGTTGGCACATCGCGGGCGTGGTGAGCCCAACTTGTAGTTATTTACTACAAACTACAAGAAACTATCCACCTAGAAACACTACCCAAATCGGGTAGTGTCACGCCTACCCTGAAAGGGAAATGGCTTAATGGTATACTACTACTACTACACGTGGTAAATATATATGTGAATAACAATTTTTTGAAATGCTTGAAAAAAATGAAAATTATGGATTTTATTTTACAAGTCCCACTCTTTCCTTCTCCAAACATTACAAAACGAAAGTTACTATCTTTCTGCATTATGTATAATAGAAAATGTTGCAAATAAATATAATTTCGACCTTGGTATAAAGAATTTCCGTGAAGAATGATATTTTTACTTTGAGACACGAAATTTTCTAATTGAATTATAATTCTGAAATTAAACTAGGAATTTCCGTGACGAATTATAATATTCACTTTAGGTTCACATTAGAACAATAAATTTCCTTAAGAATTTTAGTTTTCACTTTGGAGCAGGAGATGTAAAGAATTATAATTTTGTCTTGGAACAGGTAATTGTTCACATGGAACGGGAAATATTGGAAAATCATCTTAATTCTGATTTATAAAATGGGAATGTACCAAAACAGTCCCTGGTCCAAGTCCGAAGTTGTCAGATTTTTAAAATTTCCTGTTCTAAATCAGAAACCTTTTATGTATCTCTTAAAATTAAAATGTTTAGAAATCACTTAAAATCTTGAAATTGTTTTAAAATAATTCAAATCTTCAAAATCTTCCAAGTTGACATGAAAAAATAAACAATTGATCGGGAATTTAAAATCATTCTTCCTGTAGAAATCCTGGGGTTGCAATAAATAAGAATAATGAGAGGTTTGGAGAGGGGGAGGAGCAGACTTTAGACTCTTTAGAGGATGGTATCGGAAAGGTTAAGAGGGTTCGATGGATGTGGAAAGGGTTAATAATGATATTAATTATGGGCGGTGCCCATCTGAACTCCGTCTACCTGCTTGCTTTATCCCCTCTACCCAACTTCCCCTCATGTAGCTGAGGGATCGCCAGACGATGTCGCCGACCTTTGCCAGCAGGGGGGTCCTTTGTACTAATGAGGAATAAAATATGAAACATAAAACATTTTTTAATTCTGCAATTAGTAATTTAGGGACATTATATTTGAAATCTACGTTTTTTAACGATTCCAACGATATATTACTTGCCTTAATAAGCTGAAAATAAATATAATAATAAATTAAATATCGGTTATCACTTGTTGAGACAGATCGGCTGGGGCTCAAATGATAACAAAATATCAAAATTGCACTTTTATAATTTAGGCTTAAAATTTAAATAATAAAATCTTCCAGAAATTCAAAACGCTACTACTTTGCTACTATTTTTTAAAATGTACGACGCTATAAACACTACTTTTTTTATCTCTGAAGTGATATTAAAACTTGTATACACTCAAACCTTTAAAATTCCAATTATTTTAAGTAAATTTAAATCGTTTAAAGGATTCTAAACTGTTTATTATAATTTTAAAAGTTCAGTTATTTCAATTTTAATTGTAAAATTAAAACATATTAAGGGGAAAAATAGAAAAATTAGTATTCAATATTAGTACAAAGGACTCCCCTGCTGGCAAAGGATCGGTGACAGCGTCTGACATCCGACAGCTACA
The DNA here is from genome assembly GCA_932195095.1 of Andricus curvator. Taxonomy (NCBI): domain Eukaryota; kingdom Metazoa; phylum Arthropoda; class Insecta; order Hymenoptera; family Cynipidae; genus Andricus; species Andricus curvator. Next base: position 274,834 of record CAKNYM010051504.1, read on the forward strand.
TGAGGGGAAGTTGAATAGAGGGGGTAGAGCAAGCAGGTAGACGGCGATCAAATGGACATTGGCCCTAATTATATATGAGGCTCAAGAATGGGATTTGTGTATCGTGCATACTGTTCTGTTGGTATTGATTAAACGAATATTTTAGCACGCGATTTCAAATTGTCTCTCTCGCGGAAGTGTTCTGAAAATAAAAATGAGGATCCCCTTATCTGTATTTTGAACACGCCAGAGAGCCATAACCCATAAGTCAGTGTATGGAATAGGATCCAGCGATACTGGGAGGAAATAAGCCGTTGAGGATTAAACCGGAAGTAAGACAAGATATGCTTCTAGGTTAGGAGGAATCGTCGCTATCGTATCAGTTGCGGCACGTACGTTTGGACGCTTGCCATATGTGACGATGCAGATGTGGTACAGCTATCGCAATTGAGCGGAGGATGGTGCCTTCCAAATAATGTTACAAGGCTGCGGCTACTGCAGAAATACGCAGACTATATATACTGTAGATATATATATTCGCGAGGGAAGGAAACTTGTGACTATGAGGTCATCGAACACAATTCGACACAGTTGTGAATCACCCGAGGGGTTAACCACTAGAAATTTGGATGTACATAAGGATTCAAGAATTCAAAATAATTCAAAGGAAACGAATTTCATAAGAGGCCGTGCACAAATTACGTTAAGTTATTTTCTGAATTTTTGAACCACTTACCCCCCCCCTGTTGGGGTTCGTAGGTGCCCCCCCCCCCCCTAATGTACGTAAGTTTTGCCGACTAAAAGTTTTCGGTTAATTAATTTAGGGGTCATCCAAAAATAACGTAAGACGATTGTGAGGGGGGGGGGTGATTGCAAAATCTTACTATTCCTTATGGAGTAAGAAAGTAGTTCAACTTTCAACTAAGTACATAGTTGAATTTTCAACCAAAAAAGATGAATTCTCAACAAAAAATGTAATAGGTGATAATTTAACCAGGAAAAGAGTTTAATTTTGAACAAAAAATAGTTGAATTGAACCAAAAAATATGAATTCTCAACAATATAGTTGAATTCTCAACCAAAACAGATTCACTTTTGATCAAGAAGTTGCATTTTTGAACAAAACAAAGAAAATTGGTTTCCTCCCTAGAAGTTGAATTTTTTTGTTAAAAAAGATCAATTTTTAACCAAAAATGGAATAGTTAAATCTTAATTTAAAAAAAATTAATTTTCAATAAAAAAAAAACGAATTTTCTACACAAAATTGAATTTTCCACTAAATTGTTGAACTTTTCACCCGAAAATATGAATTTTCGAAAATAGTCAATTTACAACCAAAGTCATTAATTTTTAACTAAAATTATGAATCTTCAACAAACAAAAATAAATTTTTAAGAAAGTAGTTCAACTTTCAACTAAGGAGTTGGCTTTCTCATAAAAAAGACGTATTTTAAGCAAACTAGATAAATTTTCAACCAAATATGAACATTTTGAATCGATAAAATTAATTTTCTACTAAAGAAGACGAATTTTTAACAAAGTATGTACATGAATTTCCAACCAAACAGTTGAATTTTCTGCTAAAAAGGGTCAATTTGAAACCACAAATGGAATAGTTAATAATAGAAGAATTTGCAACTACAATGATAAATCTTAAACTAAAAAAATGAATTTTTAACAAAAGCTTTCAATCATCTAATTAAATTTTCAACCAAAAAATATCAATTTTCAACCAGGAAGATTGATATTCTACCAAAAAGACGAATTTTCAACAAAATAGTTGACTTCTCAACAAAACAGCCAAATTTTCAATAAAAATAATGAATCATTAACCAAAAGAATAAACTTTTAACAAAGCAGTTCAACTTTCCACCAAGTAGTTGAATTTTAAAAAAATATCAATTTTCCACCAAAAATGCAATAGTTAAATAAATTTTCATTTAACACCATTAATTAAAAAAAATCAACAAAATAGTTAAATTATAAAGAATAGGAATGAATTTTTAACCAAAATTATGAATTTATAACAGAGTAATGCCATTTTCAACCAAATAATTGAATTTTAAACCGAAAAACATAAATTTTCAGCAAAAGAAGTATTTCAACTAAAAAAGATTATAATTTTAAAAGCAAATAGTTAAATTCAACCAAACAGATGACTTTCAATCAATAAGATTTATTTTCTAATTATATAACAAAAAATGGAATAGTTTATTTTGCATTTAGCAAAATTAATTTTCAACCAAGACGATCATTTTCTATAAAAAAGACGAATTTTGAGCCAAAGAAATAAATTCTCAACTAAAATGATGAACCTTATTAAAACTTTAACAAGCTAGTACAAATTTCTACCAAATAGTTTAATTTTTTACCATATTGTTGAATTGTGTAACAAATTGTGGAATTTTCAAGCTGAAAATACGAATTTTCTATTGAACAGTTGAATTTTAAACACGAAAAAGTACATTGTGTAACGAGTGGAGTATAGTTTCATATTGCGCACGCGGGCGTCATTAGCGCCCACGTGGCGGAATATGGAACTATACCATGCGAGTTCTTCTTTCTTCATAATGTGTCCCCTAAGGGTTTACATGACCTCCGTTTCATATACTACTTCCGCATACATAATATTATATTATCCTTACTATTTACAGTTATTTACAACTATTTACATAAAATATTATAATTCTAGATTTGTATTTCTATTTTTTACGATAGCGCAATTTGGGACGTGTAAGCGAACGGGTAAACGAGCGATCGAAAGCGAGAGTGCAAGCGAGAGCGAGATAGAGAGAGAGAGAGAGAGCGATAACGGAAACGCATCTTAATCTACTTATTCTATTACATAACCATTCCATTACTCACAAATCTTTACGCTTCTAATTTAGGCGATTTCCGTTTCCTTTTCCTTCATTTCTCTTGTACCTCCATTTTGCCATTTTTTTCACATCCATTCTTTCTCATTCGCTCCTCTAGCCCCCTCCAACTCCTTCATCCACTCTTCCCTGAATCCATCCTCCCCTAGAATATTTACCACATTCTCTTTCCAGCTTCCTTTATTTTCCATTCCTCTCCTACATCCTCCCCATATATGCTCCCATGCTTCCTTTTCCCATTCACAGATTCTGCACTTTCTGTTCTCTACCTTCTCCCAATACATCCCTTCCCTTACCTCGTTGCCCAATCTAAATCTTGCTATTCTAGTCCATCTTATCTCTCCCCATCCCTTTTCTAAATACTTTGGTACTCCTTCCTTTTTTATCATCTTATACCATTTATTAAATTTTGATTCCTCAATCAACTACCTCATTTTTTCTTCCCATCTCGTTAATTCCATCGCCCTCTCTTTCCTTTCTTCTACCTCCATCAAATACTTTCTCGCTAACTCCCCTCCCTTTCCCTCCCTCAGCTTCGTCTCAAAATTCCATGCCCTCTTTCCCGCTCTAGTACTCAATTCATCCCTCTGCGCTTCTTCTCTCACCGTATATCCCGGCGTCCTCCAGTCTACTCCTAGCGTCCACCTTATATACCTTTCTTGTAAACGCTCAATCTGTTTCCTTTCTTTCCATCCCCATATCTCTGCTCCATAACCTAATACCGGCCATACCAGTGTATCAAATAACCACATTCTTCTTTTCTAATTTTTTTAACCTCCTTTTTCCTATTCCCACTATTTGTTTCATTAACCATGCCGCTTTTTGTATCCTTTCTCTTATATGAGCTCTATGTTCTCCATTTGTTTGAAAGGTATCTCCCAAATATTTAAACTCTTTTACTTCTTCTAACTTTATTCCCTTCCATCTCCCCGTCCATTCTTTATTTCTTACCCTTCCTTTTCTAAACCTCATTATTTTTGTCTTTTCTTCATTTGAATTCAACTTTTTCCCCATCTAAGTAGAATTTTTAAGGAAAAAACCTTATTTAATCGACTTCTTCCAGACCATTAAATTTAAAGTTTAAATGGTCTGGAAGAAGTCGATTAAATAAGGTTTTTTCCTTAAAAATTCTAAATTGTTATTCCCAGACGTTAAATCAAGAATATTTACATCACGAAAATTCTTTTCCCATCTAAGTATTTCTCTAATCCTGTAATTAAACCCGCCATCCCTTCTTCATCCTCTGCCATCAACACGATATCGTCCGCGTATGCCAATGTATATATTTTTTCGTTCCCTATCATAACTCCTCCCTATCCTTTTCTCTTCATTTCTCCTTCCAAGTCTGATATTAATATATTAAATAAAAGTGGGCTCAAAGAGATCCTTGCCTTACTCCTCTCACTAACCCGAAACTATCTCCTACTTGCTCTGCTACCTTTACCCTGCTTTTCGTCTTTTTAAAAATTTCCGATACTCTCTTTATTAATCCCTCTCGTATCAACTTTTTCACCATAACTTTTTCTATCTCGCCTCAGTGTCATTAGTGCATTAGTGTCACTCCTCTATAATCTTTAACCTCCTCCCCTTTGCCTTTCTTCACTATGGGTACTACTACTTCTTCCTTCCATAACTCTGGCCACCCCTCTCCTCTCCATACTCTATTGCACATTATCGATTCCCATTCCTTTAATTCTGTCCCCCCATATTTCCAGACTTCATTTGAAATCTCATCTATGCCTTTCCATCTTTCATTATTCCTAATACCTTGACTATTGCCTCCCTTGTAATGTCCTCCTCCTCATCTGTTTCCCTGTCATATTTTCCTCATTTCCTAACTTTTCTCTCTACCCCTCCTAGCAAATCCATAAAATATTTTTTCCATTCTACCATTTCAATGTCCTGGTTTACTCTTTTTCTTTTTTTTCTCTCTTTATTTACTACTTTCCAAACCTCTTCTGCCGTCCTAGCCTTCTCCGTCTCTTCCTCAAACCTTTTGTACTCCTCGTTCTTTTGATTCCAAAACTCAGTATACTCCTTTTTTTCTCCTATATTCTTCTCCACTACTTTTTTATTTTCTCCATTTTCTAACTACTTTTTTGCTTGTGCACTCTAATCCTCTTTTTATTTCTCCTATCATTAATTCCATCTCCTCTTCCACATTTTTCTCTCCCATTTTAATATTTCTGACCTTTTCTTTAAATTGTTTTTTTCCTTCCATTGATCAATCCTCTTTTCCTATTCTTTTTACCATTGCTTCCTTTTTATCCATATTGTTATTACTTTTTTCTCCCTCTTATGTCACTATTATGGGAAAGTGATCCGAATCTATATAATCATCTACCTCTAGTTTCTTGACCTTCTCTCTTACCTCATCGTCCACTGTCACATAATCAATTATCGTTCCCCTTTCTCCTCCTCAGCGTATGTATTCCCCTTTCTCATCTCCCTCTATATTTCCGTTTAGGATAAACCATCCCAACTCCTCCAAGCTCTTCAACAATTTCTTTCCCTTCCCATTCAGTATCTTGTCTTTGGATTTTATTCCTTTCTCTCCTCCCCATTCCCTTCCTCCTCTGTATCCTGTTATCGCATTGAAATCTCCCCCTATTATAAGCCTAATCTCTTCTTTACTTTCTTCCATCATTTCTTTCATCTCCTCTGATTTCTCCTGCATATCACCGTTCACATACCCCCCCCCCCCCTGCTTTGCCTTTTTTATTCTTCCTCTTTGCATTTTGAACTTGCCATTTGTAACCTCTTGGCAACCTTCCCTTTACTCTTTCCCATCCCTTTTCATCTAGCCATGTCTTCATCATTACTACTACATCCCATTGCGCCAAATTTCTCATAAAGTCCCTATCCTTTCTCTCCAATCCTGCTATATTCCAGTAACATATTCTCCATTCTTCCGTACTTTCGTTTCTCGTCTCTTTTTGTTTCTTACTAATTCATATTTTTCTATCTCCCGTTCCTTCCTCTCCTAGTTTCCCAGCACCTTATTTCTTACTGAATCTTCCCTTTCTTCATCCCAATCCCACCATACACCATCTATCTGTATTCTGCCATACTTAACCAACGTTCTTTTTCACTTACTTCTTTCCTCTTCCGCTATTTGCCTTAACTTATACTGCATCTTTCTTTCTACCCATGTCAAATCATCCTCTATTCTTTCCGAGCTTCCATATAACAACCTCTTCTTTGTCATCACTTCCCTTTTATGTTCCCATTTCTTTAGTTTCACTAGTACCATTTTTTCTTCATTTCGTGTTTTCTTTCCTACACTTCGCATTTCCTCTATCTCTACGTTAGCTTCTATCCTTTTCAGCACATCTTCCACTCCTTCCTTCAATTCCTTCCCTTCTAAGCTTAGACCCTTCATCACTATATTTATTTTTCTTTCTTCTTTCTTCTCTCTCTCTCTCTTTCTTTTCTATTATTCGTTCTATTTTTCTCAGTCTCTCCTTCTCCTCATTCCCACTCTCCCCTTTGCTCCAAGGTCTGCATCCTTTTCTCTAACTTTTCCCTGACTTCTTCCCATTTCCTCATTTCTTTCCTAAGTTTGGCCATTTCCCGCCTAATTTATTTCCTTATTTCCTCTCCCCGTTTCTCCTGCTTCTCTTCACATATACCCATTACTTCTATCATCATTTTACGCATGTCATCTAACTGTAAATTTTCTTCTGTTGGCCCTCTATGTTTAACTTTGTCTTCATATTTCCCCTTATCTTTCTCCCCCGCTCCATTTGGGTCTTTTCCCGGTAGCGTTCTGTAAATTTTCGGATTTTTTAGGGTGGATCCTGCTTCAACCTTATCCTCACTACTTCCTCTCTCCGTCCTGTCCCTCTTCCTGTTGACGAACCTCTCGATTAAACCAAAACTCTCCGCCCTCAATCTCTCCCTTTCTACTGTTTTTCTATACTTTCCCCTCTTTTGCTCACGCTTCGGCGTACAGAACACTTCCTCGTCAGAGTTCCCGCTAATCCATCAAAAAGATTTTAATAATCCTCGCGTATCGTCCGACGTAACTTGCGTAACTTATGTCGCCACTTTACTACCTCACCCTAATACCTTGTCTTCTTCCGTGCTTTTCTCTACCTATCCTGCCCTGGCGCTGCTACTGGGCTGCACCGGTCTCCCCACCCTGCTCCACACGTCACACAAACTAACCTCTCAGGCTACCCAAAACACAATCAAACGCTTAAAATATCACTCTCTTCTTAACTTCTATTACTTTAAACATTCAATCCTTCACTCAAGAGCCCTTCCTTCATACTCTGCCCATTAACTCACCTCAAATCTCACTGCAATTTGCCAAATTCAGCAACACACAATCACCGCTACCAAACACCTTCATGCCGGAAACGGAAGTCCTACCATGCGAGTTGCACACACTATTTTTCATCACGAATGCACGGAGCCTATACTTCACAGCGTTTTTCCGTTCGCATTGTGGCATATTGTGCACAAACGCTGTCAAGTATGGCATATTCCGTGCACGCGTGATGAAAATGTTAATTTTCAACCAAAATCGATGAACTTCAAATCAGACTCTTATATTTTTAACCAAAGAAGCTGAAATGTCTACAAAAAATATGTATTTTCAAACAAAAAATTGCAATGAAATTGTTGTATTTTCAAGCCAAAGAGACAAATTTTCAACAAAATAGTTGAATTTTCATTCAGAAAGGATGAATTCTTAACAAGAAATTTATTACTCTATGAAAAATTTAATCGTTGAATTTTCAACTAAAAACGATCAATTTTGAGCAAAAAATAGATTAGTTAAATTATCAGCTAGAAAAAATAATCTTCGATTAAAACAAAAAAAAAAACAATTTACAACAAAAAAGTTTTATCTTCAACCCAATTCACCAAATAGTAGAATTTCGAACCAAAAGAGATGAATTTTAAACCAAAAATGTAATAGTACACTTTTCAATTAAAAGTAATTAGCTTTCAACGAAAAATATTTACATTTCCTTTTTAGGATCTAATAATTCAGTTCGCATTCAAGCGAAAAATGAGAGAAAAATGGAAAAAGGCGAAGTTTCTTAAAAACAGGGGGAAAAGAGAATATCTTTAAAAAGGGGGGAAAGAGGGAAATGGGCGAGAACAGGTCTTTATTTAGATGCTTTACTTGTAAAATGAAATCAGTAATTTTCATTTTTTCAAGCTATTCAAAATATTGTTATTCACATTTATATTTTCCATGTGAAATGTCACATACTGTATTAACCCCCCCCCCCCACATCACAAATATCCATAGAACCTGTTAATCCTCCCTTCCCTATGTTAGTATGACGTAATTTTTGAACGGCCCCTTAGGCCCTTATGTAATTTATGCCACGGCCCCTAAAATTGTTATGTATACGCTGGTTACAGGCGTCATTCTAAGGCGTTCCTCACTTGTGTATAATTCGTAAAAGCACATGCCGCGGATTTTATAGGACTATGGCGCTCATGGTGCGGAACCATTGACGATGCACGGGCATTCCTATAACACCTTAATGAGTAGGGACGAACTCGTTTGCGAACACGGGGCCTTACATTCTATCGCTTAACGATATGTGCACGTGTCTCTTACCTGGCGCCAGACTAGTGCGAATGATAGAGAATTTTCTTCGCTAATGTGTCTACGAAGACTATCCTCTCACAATTTAATAGTCTTACGCGACCATCATCTCAAAAGATCTATAAAATCTCCAGAGATCTATGATATATGGGATCAGTGATATATCGCCATTGGCCAACCATACGCAATAAGGCTCTTTATTTTTTACATCTTTTCACCGGATAATTTCTGTAATGATATACTAATTTTCTCTACTAAAAGTGTACTTACGCTTTGATATATGAGTGAGGTGTGGGAAATTGTATGATGTCATGGCTCTAGACTTGCAAAAGTTGATCGATGTTGATATTTTTTAGTTGTATTGTACGTAGTTAAAACAATGTATGGGTAGACCGGGGCAGCATTGCTCTGTATAACATGGAATTGATGTATTTTTTCACATGTCGTGTCCCACGTTCATTGTAGATTGTAGAACACTTTTCTGTATTTATTAATTATTTTAATAAAACAATAATTTCATCATTTAATTATTTCCAACAGGCTACATTCGAACGACGCTGTCCCGTATACAGAGGCAGCAATAGCCACAGATTTTTTATAAAAATAGAAAAATGTTTGGATTGCAAAATTTAATGGTTTGTTTCATGTGAATATTATGCATTGGAAAAATAACCTTTGAATGAATGTAATGAGAAATGAAAACTTTTGTTTTATGGAAAATAGTTGTAGCTTGGATCACACCTCTATTATTCTTTGACATTCTGCTAGGTGCGGACTATTTCTATACAGAATGAATAAAAATATCTACTTTACCCTACGTTAAAAAGCAGAATGTTTCTTTGGGTTTTTACACGTGTTTAATTTCGAGGTTAGAGTTTCATCGTATTATCGAATAAATTTATGGTAAAGTTACCATCCAAGCATTTGTCAACTATTTTGATGGTCAATGCTGCCCCGATGAAGAAGCCTCGACTATTTTCTAAATTTAATATATTTTTTACTTGATTGAGGTTCAATTCTCAGAATTACGTCATGGAATAATGTTTTATGTATCAGATTATCACATTTTCATGCTATAATTATTTTAAATTATTATTATTATTATTATTATACCATTAAGCCATTTCCCTTTC
>CAKNYM010051504.1:289396-300325 GCA_932195095.1 Andricus curvator
TAAATTTTCAATCTTTATTCGAGTTTGTTTCGTTTTTTCTGTTCTATGTTGCAAATGTTATATTCCGACCAGCGAATATTCCATTATTTTGTCTTAACTGTTTTCTACACATTTTTTCTTTTATTATTTAAATTTTCAAGATTTGTCTTTATAGCAAGGTTTTTCTTATGAAATAAATTTAGTTAATGCAAAGAAGAATTAAAATGGTTAAGGAATACTGCTGTTATTTTCAAAGCCGCATATAGTTTCAATCTTTTTCAATATGTCAATATTGATTAATTAATTGCTCACTTTTTCCAATTAGTGAATGAATTGAATTGAACTATTACTTTATGGAGCTATTTTCTGGACATAGTGTGCGATATGAATATAAATCGCAGTGTCGAATTAATTATTTATGTTTCCACGGTCTGGTGAATAAACAGGCTGATTATGGCGAAGCATTTTCTAAAATCAGAACTCGCTGATAAATGTGGCGTTTTAAATCACTCAGAGTTTCAAACACTCTGAGACCGTTTTAAATCTCTACTGCTGCATTACATATGTTGAATTTTATTAGGCAGATAGATGTTTCGCAAACACAGACAAGTACTTACTATTGTTAATATAACAGGGTGTTCACTGACCGAATCTGAAAGTTTTAACGTTTTGTTAAAAAATTACTGAATTTTGTTACCATATATATTAAAGAATTTAAATCTTTTGCTGATGGATCATTCAAATACTAAAGTTCCTTTTTTATATTTGAGAACCAAAATTTCTTTTTCAGATATTTAACATAATAATTATATAGCTAACCTAAATTTATATAATTATTAATTACTAATAATTAGCATAATAAAGTTATAATTTAGGGATACTAAAAAGTGTTTCGCAAATAAATTGAACACTCGCTTTTTGAGAAAAACTGATTCGAAGTTGGAGCGTTAATTCATTCGCGAAACAAAAATAATTGCGGTTGAAGTATGATTTCCTATCGAAAATCTATATTTCAGATCCTGGATCAAAAAAATGCGTATATCTTCTAAACTGTGATCGACAAAATATTCCCTTTTCTTGCCGGTTTATTAAATCACAGACTTCACAGTCTTTCCCGTGTTCCCTTCTTTTCCCCTTTTTTTTAAAGAATTCCTTTTTTAAAATAATTATATTTTGGCAGAAAAGTAATTTTTGTTGTTGAAAATTCATCTTTTATGGTTGAAAGTTAATTCTTTTTTATTGAAAAGTCTACTATCATATTTTTAGTCCAGAATGCATCTATTTTGGTTAAAATTCTTCTATTTAATTGAAAATTCAACAGTTTTCTTTAAAAAAAATATCTTTTTTGGTTGAAATTTCATTCTTTTTCGTTGAATGTACGTTGGGTTCAGAATTAATCTTTTTTAATTAAAAATTCTACTATTTGGTGGAAAGTTTCATTATTTTGTTGAAAATTCAACTATTTGTTAAAAAGTCTTCTTCTTTTGTTGAAAACTGTTTCGTTGCATTCATCTTTTTGGATAGAAAATTCGTCCTTTTGGATTGAAAATACATCTTTTATGGTTGAAAGTTAATTCTTTTTAATTGAAAAGTCTGCTATCATATTTTTAGTTCAGAATTCACCTCTTTTGTTTGAAAATTCTACTATTTTGTTGAAAATTTAAATATTTTAATAAAAATTTGTCTATTTTCTTACAAACTCATAGTTTTTGGTTGAAAGTTAATTGTTTTTATTTAAAAAGTTTACTACTATATTTTGGGTACATAACTGATATCTTTGGGTTAAAAATTGTACTATTTTGTGGATTTCATTATTTTGTTGGAAATTGAACAATTTTGTTAAAAAGTCATCTTTTTGGTTGAAAATTAATACTTTTTTATTAAAATTTAATTCTTTTTAATTGAACAGCTATAATTCTATAATATATTCTATAATATTTTTGGTCCAAAATTTGTCCCCTTTGGTTAAAAATTCTACTATTTGGTTAAAAATTTAATTATTTTGTTCAAAATTGAACTATTTTCTTGAAAAGTAAGCTTTTTTGGTTAAAAGCTCATTCTCTTCGTTTGAAAAGTCTAATATTATTTTTTGGGTTCAGAATGAACATTCCTCTTTTTGGATAGAAATGATCTCGTTTTTGATTGAAAATTCATCTTTTTGTTAGGAAATTCATCTTTCTTGGTTGACATTTGACCTGTTCTTGGTGGAAGTTTGATCTTTTTTTGGGTGCAAATTCGGTCATTCGGTTAAAGATTCATCTTAGTAAGTTGAAAATTCAATTATGTGGTTAAAAATTCATTTTTTTTAAATTGAGAATGCGTCTCTTTCGCTTGAAATTTCAACTCTTCGGTTTTGAACGCAATTGTTGTTTGGTTGAAAATTGATTTTTTGTATTGAAAATTTAACTGTTTTGTTTGAAATGCATCTAGGTTTGGTTGAAAATTAACTTCTTCGATGAAAATTCATCTTTGTTGGTTGAAAATTCCATTATTTTGTTGAAAATGCAATGTATTTCGACTGAAAATGTTAGAAATGTGTTATCTGCATTAATATTAATTAAAAGATTTTATTCTCCTATTTTCTTGAAAACTCAATCTATTTCCACTGTTCGGAGAGAATTTCCGGCTGTGAAGTTTGGAATCACTTTTATACAATAATTTACATTATATATTTTACCTTAGAGTTCTAAAGCGTTTATACTCAACTCCCGATATAAGACCACCCCGGTTTACGATATTCTTAGAACTGATGGCCTCCGCAGTTTCGTGATGAGAGGATCCGCGGGTCCGAAAGAGAGGATGTGCTATGTCAAGCGTGAAAAATAGCTCGAGGGCCGCACTCTCAGCACCTCAGTTGCGTCGGGTTGCGTCATGAGTCCAAATCCAACAGAAGTGGTTCATGCGGCCCTGCCTTTTTACGTTTGGATTTCCCCGATTCAAGATCAAGGCCAAAGCAAGCCATGTCCAAAACCGGTCTTATATCGGGAGTTGAGTGTAATTATTCTCGAAATGTATATATAACAAAGCAATTTATTCTCCAACCGAGCAAGTCACGCCGAGCAATTAGTATCGAATAATGATGATTATAAACGCTTGAAAGTCAGCCGGGAAAAATGTATATTTTGACAGGGAAAATAGGGCCAGAAGGTACACTAAAAAGCACTGTAATCAGTAATATCTTTTTCTGAAGGTAAAAGTGCGACATATTTCGTACCCTTTATATAATAGGCAATAGGGAAATGAATGGCACGAAAAGATTAAATAAGCACCGTATCTTTTAACGTTTAACGAAATGCGCATAGGAATCGAGAAATGGCGTGCTTGTCGTGCCTGGAGTTCTTAAACGACAGGAACAAGCCAAAGGAGGAAATATTTCCTTTCCTGCATTCATCAAGACCCTTCTCTTCTTCTGTTTGCCTCTTCTTGCGGTGCACGATGCGTGACTCGTCGGCACTTACTCCACAGTAGCAATGCACCAAGTCTTAATAGACCTTTGGATAGTTAGATTTTAGTAATTACTGACATTCCAACGTATTAATTCTCACCCTTGGAATTAAGCGTGTTGTAAACGAAACCGGTATATTGTGGTATTTGATAGATAGTGAATATTTAGAATGTCTGAGTGACAATTAGATTGATAATACTCTACATCAAAATGATGGATGATGAATAATATCTTATTGTATCAGGATGACTGTAGGTCAGTGAAAACCTGGAAATCAGGGAAAAGTCAAGAAAATTTATAGGTCAGGAAAAGTGAGGGAAAACTTCGGGATTTTGAAAACAATCTTACAAAATTCAGGGAATTTCTGTAGGAGGCACTTCAAATAACTGTCAAGCATGATAAATGTTCAGTTTGTACATTTTTATTTAAAATTATTTTATTCCGTTTACAAAAGAGTCTACCGTCAACCGGAGGAATTATGGATCAATCAGAGTAATTGTAGATCAAATAGGTTTTAATTTTCTATAGTCCAAATCTACAAACTTTGCACTAGGTCAATTTGTGTAGGTGTGAAGCTTTACAATTTCACCAAGAAGCTAGAAAAAATTCGCAAAGTGGCGACTGTCGAATCTCGAAGACAAAAAATCTCAAAATCTTCTACTTGAATCTTTTCGAATCGAAAATAAATATGAAAAATATTTGGAGGGGGCATAGGGCAAGTACTGAGACGAAAGTTTATGCCCTGCGCTAACTTTTTAATTCCTCTTACGGTTTCGTATAGCCCCGGACAGAGACCTATTATAGTTTCGGTCGGATGTCCATCCTCCCGAAGTACTTTTTTCCAAGGATGGGAAGTTAGGGGAAATGAGGGGAAGTAGGACAAATGTGGGAGGGTGGTAGGGGATGTGAGGATAAATGAGGGGAGTTGAACTAAGGGAAGCAAGGGAAAATGAGGGCTGGGGAAGTAGGGGTAGTGAGGGAAAACGAGGGAAGGGGAAATACGTGAAGTAGGGTAAATGAGTGGGGTGGGGTAGGGGAGATTAGGGAGGGGAAGTAGAGGTTCACTGTAAGTGATGTATGTTCCAAATGTTACAAAATTAAAATTCTGCTCTTTAAATATTAATGATCAGGAAAAATGAAAAATGGTGCAGGGAAAAATTATGTTAAAATTTCTATTTATTCTTTTTTTTTAGTCGCTTCCACTGGATAATTTTATTTTTTTAGTTGAAACTTTCATTAGCTGGTTGCAAATTTAACTTTTTTCTTTCAAATTTTTTTTTTTAAGTAAAAATGCAACTGTTTGGTTGTAAATTAATCTTATTTGGTTAAAATATCTACTATTACATTATTCGTGGAAAATTAATATTTTTTTCTTAAAAAATTGAGTTACTTGGTTAAAGGTTGAAGCAGTTTGTTGAAAAAATTAATTATTTGTTGAAGATTCATAATTTCAGTTGAAAATTCATCTCTTTAACTGAAAATTTGTTTTTTGGTTCGAAAATAATTTTGTTATATTTCTCCTTTTCTTCCTCTTTTTTCATTTGGTTATTTTTGTCTCTAATGAGCCGAAAAGTGTGGTAGTTTAGAAGTCTGTTTTTTAATTCTGAATCTTTTTCATGCTCATTTTGCATAAAATTATTCATGATAAAATAGAATTCTGATCGATCTTCATTTTAAAATTTTTAAATAGAGACACTAAACAAATTATTCGTTTCCAATCTGCAGGGTTTGCTTATGCATATTTTCTGATTTCTTTTAATTGAGTCTAAATAATTTTCACCTCAATTTTTTGAAAAAAATCGTTTTATTTAAGAAATTTTGTAAGAAAAATGCACTGAATATTAGCAATTTTAGACATTTATAAAAATGTTTGGATTGTTTCTTTTTCCTATTTGTGAAAATGTAATAATCTAAATAGATTGGTTTTAAATCAACCACAAAATAAAAATTCCAGTTATAGATTCATTATTTTATTTGAAAATTTATCTCGTTAGTTGAAAGCTCATTTTTTGTTGTTAAAAATTAATTTTTTCAGCTGAAAATGTAACTTTCCATTTTTGTTTAAAAATTTATTTTTTTAAATTGAAAATTCAACTACTGAGTTAAAAGTTGAAAAATTCTGTTCAAAATTGAATTTTTTGGTTAAAGGTTTATCTATTTAGTTAAAAAAATATTTTTTCTTCAAATTAAATTTTTTAAAGTGCAAATGTAAAATTTCTATTTTTGGTTAAAAATGTAACGGTTTGTTTGAAAATTACATTTTTTTTTAGAAAATAATTCTTTTTGGTCGAAACTTCAACTGTTTGACAGAAAAGTCGTATTTTGGCTTGAAAGTTCAACAATTTGCACGATTTTTTTTCTTTCTTCACTGAAAAATCTTTATTTGTTTAAAATCCGTCTTATTTGGTAAAAAATTAATCTTTTTGGTTGAAAATTCGTCGTTTTGGTTGAGGATTCATCTTTCTAGGTTGAAGATTCAATTATTTAGGTAGAAATACAACTATTTGGTTAAAAATTCATCGATTTTCTTAAAAAGTGATTTTTTTGGTCGAAAACTCAACTGTTTTGTTAAAAATTCGTTCCTTTCGATTAAAGATTCATCTCTTATGGTAAAAAAGCTATATTTTTTTGATTGAAATAAATACATTTTTTAATTCAAATTTGAAATTGTTTTACATTGTTTATATAGGTCTGGAAAAAGTCACGGAATTTTGAAAATGAAGTTTGTCAGCTACCATATTTAATTGTTTATAGGAAAGAAAGATCGTTTCTCACCTAGCGTAATGAAAATAAATGTGAATTATACTGTATCCAATATGGCCAAAGGGCGTTGAAGCCCTTTTTCAAGCACATATGTGCTTGTAGATCATAATTAAAAATGTTTTTAATCTGAGGGTAACAGTGTTGCAGAAAATTAAAATATTTGGAACTTCATTAATTTATTGTTAAAGATTGCACGAACTACGTGAGACGTGAGGAGTCTCGCGAGTTTCCGAGTTAGCGATTTGACCTCTTTAACGGGCCGAGTTCAGTGGCGTGCGAAAATCGTGCCGACCAGGAATCTCTCTCGGAGGAGGGTAACGAGTTCAGATTCCGGAGCACTCTTTATCCCAAAATCCAAGAAAGCTACGAGCGATTATATCCGGTGATTCGTTTCTCCTAAAGTTTTATTTATTTTTTTATCCTTTCCTTTGAGTTTGGACATTGGTATTACACGTAAGGATTCAAACCGCGATCCAAATGGGTCGAATATCCGGACCTTCGTGGCGCCAGCGATAGTAACTGTATCCATACCATTTTTAAAAATCTACAATTCTCTAGAAATGTTTAATTCTTCACTTCCTTTATAACTAGACTTCCCGTGATGGTTCCTTCAGAAGTTGTTATATATTTTCCACGATTAAAACCTAAAGACTTCATTGTTCAAAAATACAGTAAATGCCACTTGATCAATTTGATTCCGAAATTGGGTCAAAATGATGTGTAACGCTTTTATACAGTTTTCAATTTCTTATTTTCTCAGGAAATTGCGCATCAAAATAATCCGTTTCTCATGATCAATTACCGAGTGTCGAGTGTCAGTTCTTGCCACATCCAAGTCATGACTGTCCGTATGCATTCTGAAATTGGAAACCTGAGCATTCAAAGAAATTTCCTACATTTTTTTGTACGAGAAATCATTCTCGAAATCATTAAGTTTCGACAAACACATAAACTACGCAAATTTGAAGAAACTCTTTTTAAAAGTAAAAAAATCCAGAGAAAGTTGACGATTCATCATTTTTGATGAAAAGTCAACTGTTATATTTTATTTAAGAATTTTTTTTTCATTATTTTGTTAAAAATTCAACAATTTTTTTTAAGAAGTCATTCTTTTTGGTTGAAAATTCAACTGTGTTGTTGAAAATTCGTCTTTTCGGGTTAAAGAATTCAACAGTTTTGTTGAAAATTAATCTTTTTTTTTGCAAATTAATTTTTTGAATTGAAAATTCAACTATTTCATTTTGGGTTGAAAATTTATCTTTTTCAGTTGAAAATTTAACTATCTGGTCGAACATATTTTTTTGTAGTTCAAAACTTAACTCTTTGTTCAAAGGTTGAACTCCTTTGTTGAAAATACATTTTTTTAAAGGACAATTCATTTGTTTGGTTGAAAATTTGTCTTTTTGGGTTGAAAATTCAACTATTTCGTTGAAAATTCGTATTTGTTTGTTGAAAATTAATGTAAACATTTATTTTTTCTGTTGAAAATTCCTCTCTACGGTTGAAAATTTATCTATTTCCTTCAAATTTTTGTTTAAAATTAATTCTCTTTCAACTGCAAATGTAACTTTTCCATTTTTGGTTGTAAATTCACGTATTTTGTTGAAAATTCGTCTTTTTTTGGTAGCAAGGCTCTTAGTTTGGAATGTCCTATTTTTTATGTAAAATGCATTTATTTTATTGCAAGTTAACTTGTTTTGCTGAAAATTCATATTAATTTGGCTTCAAAGTTTGACAATTTAAATGAACTTTTTTTTTCTTTTTCTACTTAAAAATGTTTTGTTTTTTAGAATTTGTCTTGAAAATTTAACTTTTCCAGTATTGGTTCGAAATGTATCCTTTTCCAATTCAGGTTCTTGTAGACAATTTGTATTTTCTCGTAGAAATTAATGTTTTTAGTTAAAAATTCGTCTTCCTGGTTTTAAAATCCTTCTCTTCCGGTAAAAATCTCATCATACTTTTTTTTCTTTAAATGCATTTACTATTATATTTTTGACTGAAAATTCATCTTTGTAGGTTGACTACCAGAGTAATCACATCCTATGGATTCGGATTCAGCGACACGAAATCCATAGGATGTGACTACTCTAGCTTGGCGGAACATCAACTTTTTTTCGGCAAGGTTTTACGGTTTTATTCTCTATGCAGCCCCTCCCCCAACGCAAAGTATTGGGCCCGGCGGACCAAAAAAGACCCTTTCTATGTAGTTTACGCCGCTGATTCCGAATTTGTGGTCGAGATTAAAAAAACACGGGTTTTTTTAAACATATTTTTCAATGCAAGAATAGCCCAAAAACGATGTTTTTGAGGTTCGAAAAAAATCTGAGGGTGATGGCGAAATTCTGACCTTGGATTCGGATTAATCGACCCAAAATCGATAGGATGTGACTACTCTTGTCCGTCGGACAACCCACTTTTTTTTGGGGCTGTGTAATTAATCTTTTTGTTAAAAATTCAAATTTTCGGGTTAATTAATCAACTGTCTTCTAAAAAATTCGTCTTTTTGGTTTGAAAATTTAATGATATGGTTGAAAGTGCAACGGTTTTTGGTTGAAGTTTAAACTTTTTTGATTATAAATTCAACTATTTTGTTGAAAATTCGTCTCTATTGCTTTAGAATTCAAATATTTGGTTGTAAGACCAACTCTTTTCTTAAAATTGAATTTTGTTGTTGTTGAGAATTCATCTTTCTTGAATGAAAATGAACTTTTTCGTTGAAAATTCAACTATTTTCTAAGCAATTTGGCTTTTTAGCTTGAAAATTAAACTATTTGGTTGGAAATGCAAGTACTTTTGGTTGAAGTGTATTATTTTCGTGTGAAAATTTGATTACTTGATTTAAAATACATCTGTTTTGTTGAACATTTGTCTATTTAGATCGAAAATTCATTCTTTTGCTAGAAATTCAATCAGTAATATCAATAATAATTAAGTTACACTGAAATAATTAATAATGTGGTTAAAAAGTATCTTTTTTGGTCAAAAATTGAACAGTATTTAAAAAATTCGTCTTTTTCGTTGAAAATTCATCTTTCATGGTAGAAAAGACATTTTTGTTGGTTTAAATAAATAAAATATTTGAAATTTTAAAGTTTTAATGTGAAATTTTATTGTTCTGTCCCACTTATTAAAGATTCTATGTTAAAATTGTTTCAAGGTCGAAATGCTGGTATTTAAATATTAATTGTCAGGGAAAATGAGAAATTGGTCAGGGGAAAATCAGGAAAAAGTCAGAGGATTTTGAAAATGAAGCTTTTTGGCCACCCTGTATGAGGACCACCCGTCTTTTTCTCGGGGTGACAGTTTACTCATAGAAATAACTTTTTTGACATCTAGTGCTAATGTTAACACGACTATGCCCCACGTGTGCCTATACCCGCAACGAATTTCGAATTACCCCGTACATCGCCGGGGCCATTACGACTACGAGTCAGTCGCGATATATTTATACGGGCAGAGGGCGCGGGCACATCTGTTTCCGTGGGCACGTGTCCCCGGAATTAGAACGGGGTATCACAAAAATACGCGACATCCGCGCCAGAATATCCGATTTTCCGAACAGTGGGGGAAACGAGCTTGCTTCTTGTTCTTGGAAAGTCTGGTTAATTCCAATCGTAAATTACCACTGGGCTGATACACTTTTTGGATCAAAATTTGACTTTGATACCTTGGGGTTTAGTATGTCGCAATTTTTGTGCATTTGGCCATTTATTACATTTTTGTCATTCTTCATGTTAAGAGCAATGGGAAATATATGACGCAAGGAAGGAAGGGGGGGAGGGTGCATCCAAATTTCTGAAATACGTATCACGTATTTTGTGAATGACCCCTGAAGGGTCATCTATAACTTATGTAACATTTTTAATGGGGGGGGGGGGGAGCCTAGTCTAGTACACTGGAACCTGGAATTAGTTACCTCTGATTTACTATATTCCTAGAACTGATGGCCCCCCGCGCTTTAGTTGCATCAGATTGTGTCATATCTCCAAATCTAACAGAAAGCATTCACGCGGCTCTGCCTTTACGTTTGAATGCCCTAGACATAGTAACAAGGCTACTGCAAGCAGTGCCAAAAACCGTAATTCAATCCAGGTTGCAGTGTATTACAAAATAGCGAAAAACTACAGGAAAAGTAGTAAAAAAACGTTATATAAGGGGGTGGGGGGTCAAGATTTTAGGGTGATTGCTTTACGTAATTTATGAATGGCCCCTAAGAGTCTTTAGTAATGTTTCCACCCCTCGTTGACCAAAAACAGTTGCATGTTTAAGTTAAAAAGATGATTTTTTTAAATAAAGTTGAATTTTCAACCCGAAAAGTTGAATTTTGAATTGAAAAAATAAATTTTGAACCGCAAAAATGAAACAGTGAAATTCTCACTTTAAAAAAGTACTTTTAAACAACAACAAAAATAAGAATTTTCAATTGGTTTAATTCAACGGAAAAAGACGAATTTTTAACAACATCGTTGAATCTTCAACTACATAAATAAATTCTCAACAAAGAATATGAATTTTCTAGCAGAAAAGACGAATTCTCAAGAAAGAAAATGAGTTTTCGACCAAAAAGTCAAATATTTAAGAAAACAATTTATTTTTAAATCATTGAAGATGAATTTTCAATAAGAAAGTTAATTTTTGAATAAGAAAGATGAATTTTCAACCAAAAATGGAATCGTTACAGTTTCAGTTTAGGAAATTAATTTATAACCAAAAAAATTTTCAACTAATTGAATGCTACCAAA
>CAKNYM010051505.1:0-42678 GCA_932195095.1 Andricus curvator
GAAGCGGATTAATACATATTAGAACTGGATTACAAGTGGATTATTTCGAATTATTTGAATAATCGCGGATTACAAGTGGATTAATCCGGTTTAGAAGCGGATTAATACATATTAGAACTGGATTACAAGTGGATTATTTCGAAATATTTGAATAACCGCGGATTACAAGTGGATTATGCAAATTACAAATAGATTAATCCGGTTTAGAAGCGGGTTACTACAAATTAGAACTGGATTACAAGTGGATTACTTCAGATTACAAGTGGATTATTTCGAATTATTTGAATAGCTGCGGATTACAAATGGATTATCCGGATTACAAGTGGATTACCGGATTACCAGTTTGGATAATCGAGTGATCCAGCGGATTACCCGAGTTTTTTTCCCACTCGAACAATGGTTAGTTAGAACTTCCTTGGAAGAGGATAAATTAAATGACTGTTTAATAGATCTGCTGTTATTTTCTTTGTTGTTTCGGTATCAATTGGAGGAAATGAAACTGACGGTATTTGAGGAAAGGGAATTGATCATTATCAATTGAAGTTCTTTAACGACTTCTCCATTCCAATCCTATTCCTCGGAACAATGGACAGTATCTACATATATGCCAGTAAAAAGGTAGGCGCAATTACAACAAGTGCCGGTGTCACGGTGTGCGAGTGCGACCGGAAATGCTACCGAGTACCGTGACCAAAAAAAAAAAAAACGTGTGCTACATACACTCAGTGTCAGGTATACTAATATCTAGCACATCGCGATTTAAGATCGAATGTGCAGGTTTCATCTCAGGAAATGCATGATCTGGGGATATAAATATTAATGATTCTTAGTATAAATCTGTTTCATCACTTTAGAGATTTGCAGGGAAAATGAGGGCATTTTTCTTCGAAAAAGGGGAGTTTTCTCTTTTCAAAATACTAATGATTATTAATAATATAAAAATTAAAATAATATTTAATTTTCCATTCTAATAAGTTAAAAAGGACTCCCCTGGCGCCCCTGGTCAGCAGCAGCAGTCTGGCGATCTATTAGCTGCGTGAGGGGACGTTGGGTAGTGGGCGTAGAGCAACCAGGTAGACCGCGATCAAATGGGCACCGCCCATTTTTATAAATAAAATACTCCATGGAAATATAATTTAAAAAAATAGTAATATAACTTTATACTACATGGTAATACACTCTTTAATCTATCACCACTAAAAATAATAACATAATACAAATTAACAAATGAAACACTTTTATAATAAATCTCAAATTTTATTTAACTAATAATGAAATACCCGGGCTACGCATTTTTTGCATCACGCAATTTTAAAATTACTAGAAAACAAACACGCGCACCGAGCGCGCGATTTTTGTTTGTGTAACGTAATTAATATTAATACAAAATATTTATATTTCATAGTATCTATTATCTAAAATAGTAAAAAAGAAGGAAAATATTTTTGATAATTGATTTAAGATCGAATGTGCAGGTTTCATCTCAGGAAATGCATGATCTGGGGATATAAATATTAATGATTCTTAGTATAAATCTGTTTCATCACTTTAGAGATTTGCAGGGAAAATAAGGGAATTTTTCTTAGAAAAAAGGGGATTTTTTCTTTTCAAAATACTAATGATTATTAATAATATAAAAATTAAAATAATATTTAATTTTCCATTGTAATAAGTTAAAAAGGACTCCCCTGGCCCCCCCTGGTCGGCAGCAGCAGTCTGTCGATCTCTTAGCTGCGTGAGGGGACGTTGGGTAGTGCGCGTAGAGCAACCAGGTAGACCGCGATCAAATGGGCACCGCCCATTTTTAAAAATAAAATACTCCATGGGAATATAATTTTTAAAAAAATCTGCCCGCTTCGCGGGCACATTCTCATGGCGCGCTTCGCGCGCGGCTCGCAAGTTTGAGGGCGCCTAGGGCGCGCGACTGTTGGATCTCGCGCTTCGCGCTCGATCATATATTTATCTCGCGCTTCGCGCTCGATTATGTATTCACCTCGCGCTACGCGCTCGGGCGTATCTACATCGCGCTTTACGCTCGGTTCCTCTAGATTTTTGAACTTCGTGTTCGACTTCGATGAAAAGAAAAAGTTGGTTTGCAAATATTATAAAATTATCAAAACCTCTACATATTAAGTGATTGTTAAATTTATTTTTATTTTAGACTGAAAAGGAACTTTATTTACTCAAGGTTCTATCGACCTTAAGGAACACATTCTCATCCAGACACTCGCGCTTCGCGCTCGATATTTGATTTGAAAATCATTTGAACCGTATGATAGAAACAAAAAAGTTTGAGCGCACTTACGGCGTGCGATTTGGTAAATACACTGAGCGCGCACTTTGTGCTTCGTGTTATATGTTCTTCATATATACAAATTACTAAATTTGTATTTGATTTCATATGAAAAGTAATGATATAATTCAGGCGACAAATTTTATTAGTTAACATTTTATTTTAGCTTGTGCCGTTTATCAAAAAAGTTAATTTTTTCATTTTGAATATATTCTTACCACAAAAATTGATTACGGGTGTGTAAGTCTTTTCTGAATGCACAATTTTTGTTCATTTATATGTTTTCGTACCTTGCATTGTTTTTTCAAAAATTTGATTTTTTTTACTGTCAATGTTATTTTCACGAATAAAACAAAAACCACGCATCCTATCGAAACATGAGTCACAATAAATTTGTACCTCTTCCTTGGATGAACAAATTTTGTTTCCGTCATTTTTTCGTAGCTGGTAATATTCGTCTGAAAATTTGATTTTTCTATTTTCAATGCAGTTTTTTACGAATAAAACAAAAACTACGCGTTATATCAAAAAGTGAATGATAAGAAATTTGTAGATCTTTTTTAGGTGCACAATTTTGGTGAGATGACCTTATCTGGTATCTTGCATAGTTTTACAGCAAAATGGCTTTTTTGATTTTTCATTAATTTTTTGTGCGATCAAAATTTGAATTTTTTATTTTTCAAAAAATTCAAAAAGTTGTTATGAAAATATTATAGGGTGTTCAGGAATCAACGTTTTTCTCCTCTTGACTTTTTTTCATATCGTGCGTTTTTCGGCTTAAAATGTTCATTTTCGTTTGTTTTTTGGAATTTTGAAAATGCTATAACTCCAGTAATTTTTTTTTTATCACAAAAAGTCATAAGAATATTTTGTTCGTCATTTTGCGTACTACTAATAACCGTACATAGAATTTTCAAATCTTCCAAAAAAGTGGTCTCAAAAATTTTCAAAATGTGCTCACTTTTTGGATTTTCATCCAAAATAGCTGGTTAACGAAATCGTTCTCTATTTTTCGGTCATAAAAAAGTGTGCCAAAGCTCAATCAAATCTAATCATTTTTTCGAAAGTTATCGTGGCTACAGACAGACAGACAGACTACAGACAGACAGACACCTTCGTAAAAATAGTTTTTTCTAGCTCAGGGGGTCTCAAAACGTGGAGATTTGAGGAAAACCGACTATGTCAAATTTTACATAAAACCAATACCTTCTCATTAGAATGAGAATGTAAAAATAGCAATATAACTTTATACTACATGGTAATACACTCTTTAATCTATCACCACTAAAAATAATAACATAATAAAAATTAATAAATGCAACACTTTTATAATAAATCTAAAATTTTATTAAACTAATAATTGAATACCTGCGCTACGCATTTTCCATATCACGCACTTTTAAAATTACTAGAAAACAAACACGCGCACCGAGCGCGCGATTTTTTTTTTGTGTAACGTAATTAATATTAATACAAAATATTTATATTTCATAGTATCTATTATCCAAAATAATAAAAAAGAAGGAAAATATTTTTGATAATTGATGGAAATTGACGCCTTAACTTCAGAATTTATATATATCATTTTTTACAATATATAGACAAACAGTTGCATTTTTGATCAAAAATACCAATTTCCGAGGTAAACTAATAGCAAAACCTAAAATTGTTTAAGATTGTAAATCTTTTTTTAAAGCTAATTTTTTTGTTCAAAATCACCTACTTCCCATGAAGAATGTTAACATAACCTGAAATAGTTAAAAGTTGTGAATCTTTTTCGAAATATAATTTGTTTAAATTAAAAGTACCAATTTCCGACGAGAAATACTAACATAATTCAAAATTATTAAATAATTCTGGATCTTGCCAGAAAAACAGAAAACTGTTTAGAATTGTAAATCTTCTTCAAAATCTAATGATTTTTGTTTAAAATAACCGATTTCCTGTGAAAAAAGTTAATATACCCTGAAACTGTTCAAAACTTGCAAACCTTGTTCGAACTATAATGATTTTTGTTTTAGAATACCAATTTTTGGTGTAAAACCGTCACATAACCTAAAATAGTTAAAAGTTTTGAATCATCACTGAAATATAATTTTTTAAATTAAAAATACTAATTTCTGGCAGAAAGACACTAGCATATATAATCCAAAATTCTTAAAATATTCTTAATCTTGTTCAAATTAAAATGATTTTTTTTAAATAAAAATTTGTTGTGTAAAACGCTAACATAGCTTAATATTCTGAAAAATTGTGAATCTTCTTTGAAATCAATTTTTTAAATTAAAAATACCAATTTCCGACAGAAAAAAAAACTAACATAATACAAGATTGTTTAAGAAATTCGAAATTTTGTTCAAATTGTAATGATATTTGTTTCAAAATACCAATTTTTTGGTTTCTGTTTTTAAATACCAATTTGTGGTGTAAAAAACTAACATAACCTAAAACAGTTGAAAGTTTTGAATCTTGTTTGAAATCAAATTTTTTAAATTATAAATACTAATTTCTGGCGAGAAACACGGACACAATCCAAAATTGTTAAAAAATTCTAAATCTTGTTCAAATTATAATGATTTTTTTTTTGAAAATGTTCATTTTCAGTGAAAAACTAACACAACCTAAAATTTAAAAAAAGTGTCAGCCTTCTTCGAAACATTATGATTTTATATTGAAATTATTTTAAAAAAATACTAATTTTCAGCGAGTGAGATTTTTTTCTCTCTTTCCCAACACTGTTGAATTTGCTCTTTTCTATTCTTTTTGCGCAAACTGTCGTCAATTTGCTTTTGTATTTTTTCTTTAAACCTCCAAGCTGATCATAATTTATTAGTTTCTTATAATTCTTAAAAAAATTAATCGCAGCTTAAAAAAAAGGGTAAAAAATAGAGAAAATTCTCAAACATAGAGTTTGTGGGGGCTGTTGAGAAAAATAGGGGGAAAGGAGGGACATATTAAAAAAAAGAGAATATGGGACTGATCCCTGGATTTGCGAGCTGCAACTTTTTTGTAAAAAATACGGTAAAAGCCACTTTACGAGAGGCAAAGAAAACTAGAATTAAGATTTTATAAATACTGATGACATCAGAAGACTCTTTAAACAATTATGTAGATCGACGTATATGAAATTGCTACAATTTAATCGCTTCCTTCATAATAAACGTTCTGCTGATGTAAGCTACGCGCCTATTATCATGGGTTGAAATCATCGATTCGTCAGATTAATAAAAAATCTGAAGTCTCTATTAACTTGCATATCTAACGAGGTAATTAGAAACGATAGCGCATTGAATTATTGAAAAGAATTATTTTAATAATAAAGTCATGTAGTTAGCAATTTGATCTTCAGTAGTTAAGAAGTGACTTTTTAATCTGCGAGATCTGCTTATTAAAAGTAAGTCATTGAGCACATGGATTTATCAAGACTTAAGAGCGGCTCTTATGAAGGATATGTTTCTCTTTGATGTTTCTACAAAAGTTTACGAAAGTGTTTTTTTTTTTATAAAAGTGGGCAGTGCCCATTTGATCGCGGTCTACCTGGATGATCTACCCCTCACGCAGCTAAGGGATCGCCAGACTTCTGCCTTTGTACCTCATGAGGAATAAAATACAAAACATACCAAATTTTTTTTTGCAATTAGTAATTTAGAAATATTATATTCAAAATCTGCAATTTGTTGGCGATTCCCACGATATGTTACTTGCCTTAACAGGTTGAAAATTAGAAGTGTTTTTCAGGCAAAATAGTAGTATTTTGAATTTCGAAAAGATATTATGAGAAGTGTTTTTCAAGCAAAATAGTAGTATTTTGAATTTATAAAAGATATTATGCAAATTCTAACCTTTAACCTTATAACCTTTATGATGAACCGATGATCTCGATGATAATTATTACACACGCTCACCCAAACAAAAAGAAAAAATAACTAACATAATACATACATATATATATATATATATATAATATATATGTGGAATATAAGCCAAATATATACCTAAAAATGGGTTTATTTTGTAATTAGTGATTACAGTCTTCAAATTTTTCTGCAATGGAACTGTTTTTTTGGAGATAAAAATTCTGTAGCAACTCTGGTTGCCCGAAAAATCTGGGAACTGGATAGTAGGTAATAATAGAGTGTTAGTTTTTCAGAGCAAAAGAGCAAATTTAACATGATTGATTCAACAGTGTTGGGAAAGAGAGGAAAAAATCTCACTCGCTGAAAATTAGTATTTCTTAATAAGAATTTCAATATAAAATCATAAAGTTTCGAAGAAGGCTGACACTTTTTTAAATTTTAGGTTGTGTTAGTTTTTCATAAACATAAACATTTTTTTATAAAACTTCTAGCCACTCATCCGACGAGCTCGAAGCACACATACGAGCGCACACAAGCACCGCGCGTTTGGGTGAGCGTGTGAGCGGGCCACGTACAGGCGAACCTACTTTCCAGTTCCCAGATTTGTCGGGCAACCAGGGTTGCTACAGAATTTTTATCTCCAAAAAAACAGTTCCATTGCAGTAAAATTTGAAGACTGTAATCACTAATCACAAAATAAACCCAGTTTTAGGTTTCGTATTTTATTCCTCACCAAGTACAAAGGTAGTAGTGGCAGTAGTCTGGCGATTCCTCAGCTGCGTGAGGGGAAGTTATGTCGTGGGGATAGAGCAAGCAGGTAGACGATCAAATGGGCATCGCCCATAAAAATCGATATATTTAAAGACTTTTTAACTTTATTTTATTATTATAATTCTTTAAATTCTAATTCCTTGATAAAGACTTTCTATAGACACCTGACCACCCGACCGTGTTACCTTTTGATGAAAGTCTTCCTTACAGGTCACGACAGCCAGTAATCGTGATCGCCTGCCTTTCCCTGAACCCCGAGAACTTTACACTTTAGAATCTTCTCGACCTCTAGTCAACCCTAACAAATCATTCTTGTATGGAAAGAGGATATACTGCGCCAATAAGAAAAGGTGAAGCGAATCAAATTTGTCCCGGAAATCATTTTTAGAATAATACTAACAGACAAAAGAGAAACAAATCTTTAGAAAGGCGAAGAGAATTTAGGGTTAATTAAAGTATCGATTAAAAGCAAACTGTTTATTTCTAGCTAATAAATTGCTGATTCTGGAGGCGTGACTTTATTGAAGCCCGTCTAATTGGTAATGATCGATAATAAATTATTAGCAGTTATTTTTAATCGAAAACAATCTTCCTGAGATTATTACGCGATCGCCATATCTTGAGGCTGCAGCCTCTAGACACAATTTAAAATTCATTAGGACGCGGAGTGAAAAATCTCTCTTATTACACGTTTCTTTTTTTCATTTCCTAATTATCAAATTAAAATATATTCTTCAATTTAAAGTAATATAAAACATAATTAATAATCATAAATTAAAATACATATTCAATCAAATATGAAATCAAATTTATAATAATAAAATATAAATAGTAATAGAATATTAACATTAAATAATAATATCAAATAAATAATAAGTAACATATTAAATTTTACTTTTAATTTTAATCGACTTTCAGTAATCTGTAATTTTTATTTAAATACAAGATTTTATCCCAGCAGGAATTAGAAAAAAAAATAAATTAATAATTTAATGTTTTTAAAGATGTTTAAAATGGAAAATTGGCCAAATTGTTTAGTTTTGAATATTTATAGTTTAAAATCATAAAATTTCCAAAATCTTTTAGAAATAGAGCTATCCTGAAGATTTGCAATATAAGATCCTTCAATTTTTAATGTGTATAATTAAAAATGTTGTAGTTTTGAATGTTTTTTTAATAGTTTACTTTACAAATTTACCAGTGAAAACTCTTCAATTTTTAAAATTTTTAATAAGAAATCTTTATTTTGGAAGATTTTGAAGATTATAAAGATCAATACTCAAAGTTTCAATTCCAAACCTACAAATTGAACAAATTTTGAATGTAAATCATCAAAATGACAGAAATTTTTTTATTGTAAATTGTCAAATATAAAAACTCTGCAATTTTACAGATTTACAATTGAAATTTCTGCAATTTTGAAGAGCTAGAACTGAACAATTTTTGTTTTAAAAGTATGCAATTTGCAACATGTTGTTCGGAATAGTTTAATTTTGAAGATTTACAATGTAAAATTCTTCAATTTTCACGATTTGCAATTAAAAAATTTACAATTTTGAAGATTTACAATGCAAAATCTTTAATTTTAAAGATTTATAAATAAAAGTTCTTATATTTTGATGATTTTGAAAATCAGAAGTCAAGTTTTTAATTCTAAATCTTCAAAGTGGAAGAGATTTCAAATGTAAAGCATTAAAATTAGAGAATTTTTAATTGTACAAGCTAAAATAATAATAATATAATTTTTAATATGTAATTTTATATATATATATATATAAAATTTAATATATAATTTTTAATTGTAAATTGTCCAAATTAAAAACTCTTCAATTCTGAAGATTTACAGTAAAAAGTTCTACAATTTTAAAGAGTTAAAATTGAAAACTTTCGAATTTTAAAGATGTATAATAAAAATACCTACATTTTTATGAGTTTGGAAATCAAAAGTCAAGTTTTTAATATAAAATGTTCAAAATTGAAGAAATTTCGAATTTAAAGCATCAAAATTACAGAAATTTTATTGTAAAGCTTTAAACTTGCATAATTTTTAATTGTCAACTGTCAAAATTTAAAACATAAAATTTTTAAAAATGTACAGTACTAATTCTTAAAATTTGATGATTTTGGAAAACAAAAGCCAGGTTTTTCAGTCTAAATTATATAAATTGAAGAAATTTCAAATATAAAACATCAACATTACAGAATTTTTAATTGTAAAACTTAAAACTTGCATCATTTTCAATTGTAAATTGTTAAAATTAAAAGCTCATCAGTTTTAAAAATGTATACTTTAAACTCTTAAATTTGGATGATTCTGGAAAACAAAAGTCAAGTTTTCAATCCTTAGACTTCCAAACTGAAGACGTTTCTAACGTGAAGCATTAAAATTACAAAAGTTTGAACTATGAAACTTAAAACTTGCATAATTTTTAATTGTAAATTAAAAAAATTATAAACTCTTCAATTTTAAAAATTTACACTTCAAAGCTATACAATTTTGCAGAATTTCAAGCAAAAATTCTTGAATTTTAAAATAACGAATTGCAAATTATTCAAGTTTCAGGATTAAAAATGTTAAGGTAAGTAATTCTGAACGTTCTTTTTGGAACAGTTCAATTTTGAAATTTTACAATAGAAAATTGCTCAATTTTAACGATTTCAAATTAAAAATTCTTAAATTTTGAATATTTGCAATTGAAGGCTCTTCAATATTTAATGTCTATGATAGAGAATGATGCAATTTTGAATCATTTTTTGGAATAGTTCAATTTTGAAGACTTGAAATTGGAATTTATTGAATTTTATAGATTCGCAATTGCAAATTCTTCAGAGAAAAATGATTGCTATGCCGCTTTAGCATGATGAGAATTTGATATTCCAATTCACGCTGAAGAATTTATATTCAATCGCAAGAACTTCAAGTGTAAACAGAACTTTATAAAATGTCAAACTGACGTATCCTAATAACCGGTTAAACTGGGCGGTAGAAAAAAAAATCAAGAGACAAAAGCACGCGGTTAAGTGAGTGGAAACATAGGAGCTTCTATGACTTTGTGAAGCTCTTCACCTGGGGTGATTGCTAGACAGATTAATCAGCGATTTGTGCTGGAGCGGTGTTGCCGAACGCTGACCCCGGACGGGATTTTGGTTTAATTATAATAGTATAATAATAATAAATTCCTGAAGATAATACCTTCCGGATCGAGAAGCCTGGTAACGCCGTACTCGCGTTCTGCGACGTAGAATACTCTTTCGAGTCGTTCGCGGACTTGCCAGGATCGAGCTGTCCTCCAATCGACCAGGTCGGGACGGTTTCTGTGAACGAGGGCACTGAATGCCAAACCATCTCTCCAGGAACTGGTAAAGTCTGCCACGCGGACTCCAGGGTAGCGGGCCGTTGAACGTCTGGCCCATCTCAGTAGAGCTTCCCGAGCTGTCACGTTTGGCTCCTGGCCCACGACAATATCGGAAATCTGGAACAGGAAAAGAAACAAATCATAATTTAGCGTAAAATATGAGAAAATGATCAGTCAGGAACTTAAATTCAGGGTGTCTAGCGTTTCTCCAAACAAAAAATCCAGGACTTTTCCAGGTTTTCCAGGACAAAAAAAAATACATTTTTCCAGGTTCTTTTTTACAGTGAAAAAAATACTTTCCACCAAACATAGTAAAAACTGTAGGTCTAGTGGAACTGAAGAAGTGCCATATGCGAAGTTTCTCATACACGGAAAAAATCTATCCGTGAAAAAGTCACGAACTTGTAGCTAGGTCTCGGATACGAGATACAAAAATGAAACATTACATCCTTATTTCTATGAGAAATATATGGATAAATTTCGAAGTTTCTTACGAACAGTTCTTGAAAATTTCAGACTGAAATATAAAGAGGAATAATTTTATTTATGCGATTTAATTTATATTAATTTATAAATTCGCAACTCAGAAGATTCGAACCCTCAAAGACTGCTGACTCACCAGTTTCTAAACATAAACATAAACCACTAAAATAGGTATTATAAAACTTCTAGCCACTCATCCGATGAGCTCGAAGCACACGTACGAGCGCATCCAAGCACCGCGCGTTTGGGTGAGCGTGTGTGCGGGCCACGTACAGGCGAACTTACTTTCCAGTTCCCAGATTTGTCGGGCAAGCTCGTGAGTGCTCTGAGAATCTTTTCCCAATCACTCGTAATATTTTTGTAATTATTCACGTAAAAAAAAGGGATGAAACGTTCTAGAATTTTCACATCGAGTTCGTCAATCTTTCTTAAAGTTCGCAGATTATTTACGAAAATACATCAATATCCGATGCATTTTTCTCATATCCGAGACCTAGCTACTAGTTCGTGACTTTTTAACGGATAAATTTTTTCCGTGTACGCCCCTAAAATCTGATTTTATAGAAAACAAATTTTTTTTTTTGGCATTCTTCATTTTATTAAGGTGAAATATCACGACGCTACGATAGAAAATATTAAAAGTTTCCCTTTTCTTCAGCTTCAAAAACAATTTAATGAGACTTTCAAAATTCAATATTTTTTCTGTTTATGATATCAAAGCGAGTTCAGCACCGTGTGTAATGAGATTTTTTTCTAGAATTGGTTAAAATTTGACTGAGTTATCGAATTTTAAGCTAATTTAGGTATATTTTCAATAAAATAATAAAATTGTCAACAAATAATTTGATTTTTTAACCAAATTGTTGAGTTTTCTACCTACAAGATGAATTTTCAACTAAATAATCGAACTTTAAAAAGAAAAGATTAAACTTCAACTAAAAATAGTTGCATTTCCAACGAAATAATTGAATTTTTTAGAAGACAGTTCAATTCTTAACAAAAATGTGAATATTAAATCTAAAAGGACGAAATGAATTCAAAAATGAATTTCCAATCAGATAGTCTCATTTTGAAACAAAAAAATATTAAACTTTAACCAAAAATAGTTGAATTTTCAACACGCAAATTGGAATTTTCGACAAAAAGACGAATTCTCAACGAAAAATTAAATAGTAGGTATTTCAACAATAACAAAAACCGAATTTTCAACAAAATAGTTAAATTTTCAACCAAAGAGTTAAATCTAAAAAAAAATCAACAAAATAGTTAAATTTGTTACCAAATAGTTCAACTTTTAACCTACAAAAATGAACTCTTAACCGAAAAGACGAATTTTCAACAAAGAAAATTACTTTTCTACCAAAACAGACAAATTTTCAACAAAAAAATAAAACAATTTGCAAACACATAATTTACTTTTCGACTAAAAAAGTTTAATTTTCAGTAAAAAAATGTCAACTAAATAGCTGAATTTTTAACCAGATATGAATTTTCAACTAAAATAATGAATATGCAATTCTGCAACCAAAGAATGAATGTTTAATAAAGTAGGTCAACTTTTAACAATAACAAAAAAAATATCGATATTACCGGTGAAACCAGTTAGGTTAATCCACAATTATACACACAAAAAACACAATAAGATAATCAAAAATTGTTGAGAGATTCTAAGTCTTGTTCAAATTCTAATACGATTTTTGTTTGGAAAACCCGATTTTCAATGTAAAACGCCAACTTAACCTAAAATTGTTAAAAAATTATGAATCTTCTTTTAAATATAATGATTTTTTAATAATATAAATTTAAATATATAAATTGTATTATTTTAAACAGATATCATTGGATTTAAATCTAATGTGTGTTAAAAAAAAAATAGTTTCAGGTGAAACACGCCAGCATAACCTAAAGTTGTTGAAAATTGTAAATATTCTCTGAAATCTAATCCTTTTTTATTAAAAATACCCATAATTTCTGAACCGAAAATTGTCAGGATTGTAATAAATCTTCTTCGAAATCTAGTGATCTTTGCTTTAAAATACCAATTTTTAAAGTAAAACGCTAACCTAACCTAAAATTGTTAAAAATCATGAACCTTTGAAATCGAATGACTTTTGTTTAAAAATGTTAATTTCCGGTAAAAAACGCTAACATAATCGAAAAACGTAAATTGCTGTAAAAATGTTGATCTTTTAAATCTAATAATTTTTTATTAAAAATACCCATTTCAGGTGTAAAACGCTAACATAACCCAAAATTGTTGAAAATTAAGAATCTTGAGGATAAACTGTTTAAAATGCTAATTATCGGTTGAAAAAATTGCTAATTTCCAACGAAGAGCACTAACTGATTACCAGTTGCAGTTTCTTGCGACGGTTTTTCTTTCTTTTTAATCTTAAACGATTTCATAAGAACCGAGTTGTGATTCTAAAACGAAAATTGAAGTTAGCGGAAGTTGAGGCTAAACTGAATGATCACAAGGCTAACCTATCACGATTTACATTCCCATCTGCAATAATGTTGCTATTGGTAGAGCATCGAACTCCTTTTCCTTTGCCTCTTTCTCGACAACATTCTTGCAAACTTACACCTTCAAGAACGCTCCATTATTGAAACGACTCCTAACGGTTTAAATGTTTTTTATCAATTGTACTGTGAAAGGACATGTCATTGATTCTGTATTGCCATCAATCTTTCACCAGCTTTTATTTAAGCAACTTTTGGAAAAAATTTGATCAAAAGTGCAAATTGTTCAAAATAGAAAATTGTACGCATTTGGAGGAGAGATTGTATGCTTCTAGCGTCGCGCATGCGATTAAACAACTCCAGCACTTAGTTCGATGCATTTTTGTGGTTTTCGCATGTTTACAAGTTTACTATTCCAATTTCTGACGTAGTTTACGACGTCGGATCATACAACGTCGGACCTTGCGACGCCAGATCCTACGACGCCGGGTCCTACGACGCCAGGTTCTAGGACGTCGGGTCCTACGACGCCGGGTCCTACAACGCCGGGTCCTACAACGCCAGGTCTTAGGACGCCGGGTCCTACGACGCCGGATCCTATGACGTTGTCGACGTAGTACTCTTCAAAATAGAAATTTGTACGCATTTGGAGGAGAGATTGTACGCTTTCCGATGTAGTTTAGATTGTCGGATCCTACAACGTCGGACCGTACGACGCCAAATCCTACGACGCCAGGTCCTACGACGCCGGGTCCTATGACGCCAGGTCTTAGGACGCCGGGTCCTACGACGCCGGATCCTATGACGTTGTCGACGTAGTACTGTTCAAAATAGAAAATTGTACGCATTTGGAGGAGAGATTGTATGCTTTCCGACGTAGTTTACAATGTCGGATCCTACAACGTCGGACCGTACGACGCCAAAGCCTACGACGCCAGGTCCTACGACGCCGGGTCCTACGACGCCGGGTCCTACGACGCCAGGTCCTACGACGCCGAATCCTATGACGTTGTCGACGTAGTATTGTTCAAAATAGAAAATTGTACGCATTTGGAAGATAGATTGTACGCTTACGACGTAGTTTATGATGTCGGATCCTACAACGTCGGACCGTACGACGCCAGATCCTACGACATTTTCGACGTAGTGTCCAACGTTGATTGCCAGGAAGAAGATATAAAAACGGAATTCTTTATTTGTCATCAAAAGATGCATTATTAATAGAATTTGCTGATAGAAAGTTGATCGAGCAAGGTAGAGACGCCAACAAGAAAATATTAATCTTGCTTTAGAAAGGTCATCGCAGGAATTGTACGATTCGTCCTGGACAATTTTAATTCAAGTCTGAGTATTTTAAACACCTCTATTTTTAACTCAACATGGACAAGTAATCAGAATCTAATTAAATGCAATGACATAGTATAGTGGCAGTCCAAGAGAAAGCTAGTCTCGAACCGATAATGAACCCAAACGACTAGAATTACACTATTTTATTTACATTCTTCAGAGTTAAATACCCCGAGTCTGATTCTAACTTCAGAGCTCGCTTGAGAGGGCACGCAATTGATTTGCCAGACATAATTTATTATTTTTTACTCGAATATTTTTAAACTTATTCAGGGTGTCTACTCAAATCCTGGAAAAAAATTTCCTGACATTTTCAGGTTTTCCAGGTGAGTAGACACCCTGTTATTGGATAACTCGTAAATTCCTCAGCTGAATGAAAAAGCCTTTTAATTTAGCAGAAAAGGCTAGAGTCTTGATTTATTCAAGACAACTTTCAATTTCTGCCAACATAAAAGATACAATGGATACCATTTTGGACAAATCGTTTTTCTACCCACTTTGTTGCATCAATCTGCATAATTCATTGCACAAGGCTTTTTAAGAAATGCAATAGAGAATCAGCTTCTTATGTTTCAACGAGTGTCTATTAATGAACTAAGTAAACCAAAATTTTACTTTATAATTTTTGCAAGGGGAAAGTCTTTTGTAAATCATCATTTACCAATTAGAGAATACTTTTTCAAACTGAATGTTTTCTATTATCAACTGTTTATATTAATAATTTTTAGGGAAAAGGTTCAATAACCTCGCGTGGCTTTTAGATGAATGGAATTTGCAGTTATCAGAAGTAAACAACACAAAATTGCAATAAACTACAATTTTTTATTTTGAACAATTCGCATTTTTGATAAACAAAACTATTTTGATAATGATTATGTTTATTCAAGGCTCTTTTTTTCAATAAAAAACAAGCTTTTTACTCTCTAAGTGTACTTTCTCGAAATTTGTTTATATTATAAATTATTTTTATTAATAATCTTTATAGTAAGATTCAGTAAGCTCGCGTGACTTGCAGATGAATGGAATTTGCGATTCCTGATTCTGATCGATCGGACGTTTCTTGTGGGTGGAGTCATTGAACCGCTAGTCAGAGAATTTAATGAAACTTTCGCCACGCTCCATTTTAATCCTTGTTGATCATTATCGATCTCATCGTTATCCTTGGAATTCTCAGCAGGCGTTCTTTCGCACTTGGTAAATCGATTTTTTTCCATTACATTATAATCGATCTAAGCAAATCTTGCGGTATTTACTCTTCAGTGATAATCGTTTTAAAATTATTGCCACTGAATCTTTTCATAAGTTTCAGGGTGGCCGCAAAACTGATTTTCTTTTGAATTTAAAAGAATGCGATGAACTTTACAAGAATTTTCGGTGAATTAAAAAAAAATCAAGATAAATTCATAAGACTCAAAAATAATTTAAGTTAAGTTTCAAATAATTGAAATGAATTGTAAAAAATTTAAAAAATCCAAAAAACTTTATTGATTTCAGTCAAATTTGAGTGAGTTTAGACTAATTTAAGGGAAATGAGAAGAATTCAATGAAATTCGGAAAATTCTAGGTGAATTTAAAAAAAAATCAAGTGACTTTCAAAAAAAATCAAAAACATGAAAAAATGCATTTAATTCAGTACGTTTGAAATGAGTTTATTTGATGAAGTGCCTCAAAATTCAGGTTGTGTTAAAAAGACTTCAGGATGAATTAAATCTTTAAAAAAATTTAAGAGTTTAGAAGAATTCAAGTGAATTAGAAAAAAATCAAGATAATGTCCAAGAATTTTAAAGAATTCAGGATAAATTATTGTGAAACCTTTAAAATATCAAAAAAATCGTATAGATCCTGTAAAATCATTCCATATCTTCCGAGATTCTAAGAAATTTTCTAAAACCACATAAAACTTTTTAAATTCATTAAAATCCTTGGAAATCCCTTAAAATCTTTTAATCTGTTGAAAATGCCTTGGAATCTTTTAAAATACCCTAAAATATTTCAAATATTTTGAAATTTTTAAATTACTGAAATAAATTGATAATTCCCTGGAATCTTTTTAAATACCCTAAAATATTAAAAATCCTTTAAAATATTTTGAAATCCCTTGCAAGCTTTTAAAGGTTTTAAAAATTCCTTGAAATTTTTATATATACCCTAAAATCTTCAAAATCCGTTGGAAACCCTTTAGATTATTATTGAAAATCAATTAACAATTCCTTGGAATCTTTTTTAAAATTCTCTTAAATATTTCAAATCATTTGGAATCTTTTGAAATCCCTTGAAATTTTTTGAAGATCTAGAAAAATCCTTGGGATTTATAAAAATACCCTAAAATCCTAAAATATTTAAAATTCTATGAAATCCCTTAAAATTACTGAAATCAACTAAAAATTCCCTGCAATCTTTTAAAATATCCTGAAATCTTTAAATTCGTTTTAAAACTTTGGTAATACCTTAAATTATATGAAAATCTGTGAAACCTTACGAAGTTCGTTTATTCTTGTTAATAAATAATTTGAAAATTTATTAAAATGTTTTGGGAGCTTTTAAATCCCTTAAAATAATTGAAATCCTCAGAAATCTTATAAAATCCCTTGGAATATTTTCAAATATCCTAAAACCTTATAGTTCCTATAAAATCCTTCCATATCTTCCGAAATTCTTCAAAATCCCATTCTTGAAATCCCCTTAAATATTTTAAAGCATTTGAAATCTTTTAAAATCCCTTTAAATTATCATAATCAACTGAAAAATCCATTACATTTTTTAAAATATCCAAAAATCTTTACAATCTTTGGAAACAACTTAAAATATTTAAAAAAAACTTTGAAGCCCTACACAATCCCTAAATTGTTCTTAATTATTTCTTTGCAAACTTATTAAGATATCTTAAGGGCTTTTAAATCCCTTAATATCATTGAAATCCTTGGAAATCTTATCAAATGCCTTGGAATCTTTTTAAAAGAAACCTTGAAGGTCCTATAAAATCGATCCACATCTTCGGAAATTGTAGGAAATTCTTCGAAAACTCATGAAATTTTTTTTTTATCTCTTATGATCATTCAAATCCTTGGAAATTTCTTTAAATCTTTTGAAATCCTTAGAAACATTTTAAATCTCTTGAAAGTTCCTTTGAATTTTTTAAAATCCCCTAAAATCTTTAAATTCATTTGGAATAGCTTCAAACTTTAGGAATCTATTAAAAAATTCCTTGAAACTTTTTAAAGCTTTTAAAAACTCCTAGGAATTTTTAAAAATACCCTAAAGTCTTCAAAATCCTTTGAAACTCATTCAAGTTATTGAATTCTGTTGATAATTTCTTGGAATCTTTCAAAATACCCTACAATATTTCAAAAGAATTCAAGAAAATTCAGAAATAGGTACATACCTGAATTTAATAGTGGTTAATCCATGGGTTAATTCATTGATAGAAAAGTGATTTTTTCACTTTAAAAAGTGATTAGAGTGAATTTATTAGTACTTCTTACAGAAATTCCCCGACTTTTGGATTTTTTCCAATTCCTCACAGGAAACCTTGACTAAAAAAATTCCTTGACTTTTCCCGAACTTCCAGGTTTTCCCTGACCTGCGGCCACCCTGTAGTTTCTTATTCGTCAGCTCTGAGACTGAGAATATTTTAAAGGTAAGACAATTTACAAATACCAATTTTAATTTCAGTTATAAATTTGCATTAGTGGAGATTTCTGAAGCTGTGGAGGAAGTTGCGTGGGAGATTTCATCAGTTTCATTTCTTGAAGACAGTTCACGACTCGTCCTCATACGCACGGTCTGGCCGTGGACCCCCCGTGGTGATGACAGGCATTCCTTCACCAGCAGTTAGCCCTCTAGTCTTTCCCTTACTCGGGAAAACCTATATCCATGAACTAATTGATACACAAATGGCAGATTGGAAAAGGAAAATGGTTCAACTTTTAGGACCTCTTGAGACTATGAATAGCTCGGGACCAATTTTCCATTCACACTTCTCAGGATTTCGATTCGATTAGCAGTCCAAACCTGTTGTCGTCGAATCCAACAAACTGCTTTTACCACAAGGGGTGCCCAAT
This sequence comes from Andricus curvator, assembly GCA_932195095.1. Classification (NCBI taxonomy): domain Eukaryota; kingdom Metazoa; phylum Arthropoda; class Insecta; order Hymenoptera; family Cynipidae; genus Andricus; species Andricus curvator. The sequence goes on from CAKNYM010051505.1 coordinate 18,632, forward strand.
GGTTAGATTGTACGTAAGATCTCGTCCTGAAACAGGTATGAGGACGAGTCGTGGATCGCCATGTAGTTGTATCTAAGTACTTAGGCCTACTTAATTAACGGCAAAGTTACTCTCAGCTTACCAGGAAGCATTAATAATCCTTCTAACTGTGAAAGGGAAATGTTTAAAAATTTAGGACCTCTTGAGACTATGAATAGCTCGGGACCAATTTTCCATTCACACTTCTCAGAGTTTCGATTCGATTAGCAGTCCAAACCTGTTGTCGTTGAATCCAACAAACTGCTTTTACCACCAGGGGTGCCCAAGGGTTAGATTGTACGCAAGATCTCGTCCTGAAACAGGTATGAGGACGAGTCGTGGATCGCCATGTAGTTCTATCTAAGTACTTAGGCCTAGTTACTTAACGGCAAAGTTACTCTCAGCTTGCCAGGAAGCATTAATAATCCTTCTAACTGTGAAAAGGGAAATGTTTAAACTTTTAGGACATCATGAGACTATGAATAGCTCGGGACCAATTTTCCATTCACACTTCTCAGGATTTCGATTCGACTAGAAGTCCAAACCTTTTATCGTTGAATCCAACAAACTGTTTTTACCACAAGGGGTGCCCAAGGGTTAGACTGTACGTAAGATCTCGTCCTGAACCAGGTATGAGGACGAGTCGTGGATCGCCATGCAGTTATATCTAAGTGCTTAGGCCTAGTTACTTAACGGCAAAGGTACTCTCAGCTTGCTAGGAAGCATTAATAATCCTTCTAACTGTGCTCCGTCCAAGAAGACTAGTTAGTCGAAAAAATATCAGAGAGATGCTTTCTCTCTAGTTTATATAAATTTATGCAGAAGCATTTCCCAAGGAGCAAACACTTGATTTTGAAACGATTCTAACGTGTAAACACTAAATGTGAAATCTCATATTGCACCACAGAAACAAAATTGAAAGGAAATGCAAATGAATACTCAATATTCGTTCAAATCAATAAGATCTGGTTTTGAACGAGCGCGAAAGTGCGTACTGGTTTTGCTCAGATGTGCGTACAGTTTCTGCTCAAATGAAGAAATTGATGTTTGCTTTTACGATCAAAAAGGCGAAAAAGTATTAACTTTTTCTTGAGATGAATCATTTTTATATTCCTTGATCGATATACTTCCTTGATTATTTGCTCTGTCACGGACAATTCGCAGAATTTCTTTTGGAGGGAGGCAAGTAAAATTATGCAGCAGGTCGTTTTCTTCCTCTGACTAGTTATTGCTTCACACCAGTGACGTCATAGGGACTCTTATGGCAATCTCGAACCTCTCGACACCGGGTTCTCTACCCCATAAGGAGATAGATGGGTGATCATAACGTATGGCGGCGAGTCGTAAAATCACCTTTCGAAATCGTATCTTTTTTTTTCTTCGCCTTGTTGTTTTTAATTGCTATCAAGTACCAGTAATCAGGCGGACAAAATTCAGACTTTGTTTACTTTCTTATTGAAAATTACATTCAGGGAACGGATCGACCAGAAGGCTTTAAAAAAGTCGCATTGAATTTAGAAAGAAGTTCACAAAAAGTCGCATCAAATGTTGAAGATAATAAAAAAAAGCAATATCACACTGAATGACTGAAATAATAAATTTCTTTCTTTAGGAATATAGAGTACATAATTCACATTCATTTTCAAATATTGTTTGTAAACTCGAAATAAACTTTAATGTTGAAACAATTGTTTGATAATTCTCATTTAGCTTGAATGATTCGGAATCTGGGTTTAAAACATTTTTTTCTGAACTGTTGAACTTGTCAACATGGATTATTTTCAAATGAGAGAAGTTTATAATTTACAATAATTTAGAACATCAAGAACATTCATTTTCAACATTTTTTACTGAAAATGCGTCAATAATTGTGGCTTTAAATTTGAGCCTGTATAATTTGAATATAAAGTTAATTTTTTCATAATTCATGCTTGATTCTTTTTAATTGAATTTTCAACCGAAAGATGAATTTAAAAAAAAAAGGTTTAACTTATCAAGCTAGAAAGTCGAATAAAAAAAAGGTTGACATTTAAACCTAAAAAGAATAATTTTCAATCAAGAAAGCTGAATTAAAAAAAAATCAACGAACTAGTTGCATTAACAATCAAATAGTTGAACTTTCGATCATAAGAGATAAATTTTAAAGAACTTCAATTTTTAAACAAATAGTTGAATTATCAAGAAAAAAAGACGAACTTTTAACAAGATTTTTCCACCACAAAAGATAAATTTTCAAACCATAAGGACGAATTTTTCATCTGGAAGGATAAATTTCCAACAAAACAGTTGCATTTTCAACCAAATATTTGTATTTTCCAGCCAAAAAGACGAATTTTTTAGAAGATAGTTGAATTATCAGTATGAAATTTTGAAATTTCGAAAAATAGATCGTTTTCAACCTAGAAAGATGAATTTTTAACCAAATAGTTAAATATAAAGAACAAAGTTTTAATCAACCAGTTGCATTTCCAACCAAATAGTTTGACGTTCAATCAAAAGAGACACATTTGCAACAAAATAGATATCTTTTCTACCATAAAGGAAGAATTTTTAATCCAAAAAGATGAATTTTCTATCCAAAAAGGAGTATGTTTAACAAAAGTTACATTTCCGACCAAAAATGATGAATTTTCAACAAAATAATTAAATTTTCAAACAAATAATTCAATTTTAACCAAAAATAATTAACTCTCAACAAAAAATAGTTGGATTTTCTTATTGTGTTCTATTAACTTAGTTTGTATTTAAGCGAAAAAAACGAAAAAAGGGGAAGTTTTTTTAAAACAGGGAAAAAAGTGAAATTCTTTAAAGAAGGGGAAAGAGTGTGAAGATTGTAATTGAAGGAACTGGATGTATTTAAACGTCGATTTCTCCGATTTTTTTATTTTGATGAAATATAACCCTGACAATTCGGTCATCTGACCATAGGAAATACAGGAGAAATCGTATATAAACTGATCTGCAGTTGATTGTCGCGATTGCTAAACCACTTGGTAGTGAGATCGATGACTGTGGTTTGTAAGATAAGATAACGAGGTAATTTTCGACCTAAAATAATCCCAAAAACTGTATGTTTCTAAACTAAAATGAGCTGTGTTTCAGATTCAATTTTCAACCAAAGAGATGAATTTCCAACTAAAAATGATGAATCTTCAACTGAAGTAGTTTAAATTTCAGTTAACAAATAAAATTACAAACAAAAAATATGATTTTTCACAAAAATAGTTAAATTTTGAACCAGAGAGATGAAGTTTGAACTCAAGGGAAGAATCTTAATTAAAAAATGACTTTTTAGCCAAATTGTTGAATTTTTTACAAAGTAGAATAGTATTCAAAAGAGATGAATTCTCAACGAAAAATGTAATAGTTGAAGTCAACCCAATAAGATGAGTTTTCAACAAAATAGGTCACTTTTAAACCAAACAGCATAGTTTAAAGAAAATGGTTTAATTTTTAACAAAGTAGATTAATTTTTAACCAAAAAGATCGATTTTTAACCAAGAAGATTGATTTTCTACCGAAAGATACGAATTTTCAACCAATAGTTGAATTTTCAACAAAAAAGATTCATTTTCTACCCAAAAGAAAACGAATTTTTAACAAAATGCATGCATTTTTAAACAAATAGTTTAATTTTTTACTAAAAAATATAAATGTACTATAATAAATGGAATAGTTGAGTTTACAGTTAAAAAATTAATTGTCAACCAAGAAAAAAGGATTTTCAACAAAAAAGATGAGTTTTCAACTAAAAAAGATAAATTTGGAATAAAAAATGAAAGTTAAATTTTCAGTTAGAAAAATTAATTTTCACACCCAACAAAAATTAATTTTCAACAAAATAGTTGAATTTTTTATCAAAATAGTTACATTTTCAATCAAAAAGAATAATTTTCTACAAAATACATGAATTTTCAAACAAGAAGATAAATTTTCTACTAAAAATACAAATTTTTAACAAAGTACATCCAATCTAATAATAGAATCTTCAACAAAAAGTTAAGTTTTCGACCAAAAAGATGAAAGATTTTCAACTAAAATTAAGAAATTTTTCAAAGAGGAAATTGAATTTTTAACAAAGTAGTTCAACTTTCAACATAAAATAAAATAGTTCAATTTTCAGTTAAAACAATTAATTTTCAACAACAAAAAAACGAGTTTTCAACAATACAGTTAAATTTTCTACCTGAAATCATACATTTTCAACTAAGAATATTAATTTTTGGACAGAAAAAGACGAATTTTCACCAAAATACATGAATATTGAACTAAAAAGGATTAATTTTGAAGCAAAAATGCAATAGTTATATTTTCACTTGAGAAATTAAATTTTTAACAACCACAAAATAATTTTAAGAAAAAAGTTGGATTACACTAGATTACTCGTATTCCCATTTCAGATAACCGAGCGGTCCAGCGAATTACAATAGTTGTTTCCCCCTCGGCGATACTTGAAGTTAAGCAGCGAAAGGAGGGTTACTAAACGGATGGGTGTGTCGTTTTCAATATTTTTGAAGAACTCATCAAAATTACCACATTCCACAATTTATTTGTCTATTAAACGTGAAAGGTCTTTGATTTATATAACTAATTTTGTTATTACATAAAGTTTAAGGAATTGAAAGGAAGAATTTACTTCCTGGCTTGAGGGATTCTAGAGAAATGTTCTCTGAAGAGATAATTCGTGCCGTTTTCTAGGAGGCCATGACTCGAAAGCGAAACGTGTAATCTTGAGGAAAGCCCCATGATCATTCACATTTAATTCTTCCTCCAATTGCAGAATTGCATTCCAACTTCGAAACATCGAGGGATATACCGACGAGAGAAGATAAAATTAATATCCTTCAATCTTTAATTTTTTTTATGTCTTTCCAGAACTCGAGTCTTCAAGATATTATGCACCAAAAATGGTTTGAAGACGAAAATTAATTCCAAGGTAGAATTTTTTATATTCACTCTCGCTTTTGAATAGGTGGCCAAAAAAGAAAAAAACTTTCTCATTGTTCACCTCCGATTCAAGAAGATGAAAGTGATACAACCCACGCCTGCGAAGAAGAAGGTCGGATTAAGAATTAATAATGAGAAATGAAAATATAAGTTGACATTGATCTCGATCAGGTTTATATGGTGGTTTATATTTTATAGTAAGAGGGTTACAAGTGGGTGCGTCAAATGTCGAGCTTGTCCCACGCGAATCCTTCGGATTTAAAATCGTCCTTAACAGGACGAAAAAACCTGGGAAAAATATCAAGAATGGAAAAAAATAAATAAAAATACAGGTGGCCGCAAAACATTGTTTTTCAAATTCCCTGACTCATCCCTGATTTTCCCTGACTAATTTTTAATTTTTCTTACTACTAAAATTAACAGCATTGCTAACGTAACTAATGTTCTTTTGAATTTAAAAGAATTCAAAGTAATTCGATGAAATTGATAAGAATTCCAGGTGAATTTGAAAAAATTCAGGATAAATTCATAAACCTTCATAAAAACTCAAATTAATCAGAAGAAATAAAAAAAATGTAATTGATTTCAGTAAAATTGGAATGAATTTAGAGGAATTTAAGGTAGAATGAGAAAAATTCGACGAAAATCATAATTTAGATGAATTCTCAACGAAAAATGTAACAGTTGATATTTCAACCACAACAGATTTTACTTTTAAATCAAAAACAATTGAGTACATAAAAAAAATTCAACAAAATAGTAGAATACTCAACCAAAAAGGACATTTTTTAACAAAATTGTTTACTTTTCAAAAAAGTAGGTTAATTTTCAACCAATAACATGAATTTTAAACCAAGAAGATTAATTTTCTACCGACAAATAAGAATTTTCGAGCTTGAGTTTAATTTCCAACAAAAAAATATAAATTTACAATAATAAACGGAATAGTTAAATTTTCAGTTTAAAAAATTAATTTTCATAAAAAAAAAAGAATTTTCAACCAAAAAGATAAAGTTTCAACTAAAAAAGATTAATTTATAATAAAAAATGGAATAGTTAAATTTTCAGTTAAAAAAAATTAAATTTCACCCAACAAAAAAAAATTTTTACCCTGATTTTTTACTGATTTTCCCGGACTAATTTTTCATTTTCCCTGACCATTATTATTTAATAGCATTAACATAAATAATGTTCTTTTGAATGTAAAAGAATTCAAGAGAATTCGATGAAATTGATAAGAATTCATGGTGAATTTGAAAAAATTCAGGATAAATTCATAAACTTTAATAAAAATTCAAATTAATCAGAAGAAATAAAAAAAACAGTAAAATTGGAATGAATTTAGAGGAATTTAAGGTAGAATGAGAAAAATTTGACGAAAATCATAATTTAGAGGAATTCTCAACGAAAAATGTAATAGTTGATATTTCAACCACAATAGATTTTAATTTTAAATCAAAAACAGTTGAGTACATAAAAAAATTCAACAAAATAGTATAATGCTCAACCAACAAGGACATTTTTTAACAAAATTGTTTAATTTTCAAAAAAGTAGATTAATTTTCAACCAATAACATGAATTTTTAACCAAGAAGATTAATTTTCTACTGACAAATAAGATTTTTCAAGCTATAGTTAAATTTCAAAAAAAAAAAATAAATTTACAATAATAAACGGAATAGTTAAATTTTCAGTTAAAAAAATAAATGTTCACCCAACAAAAAAAAAGATTTCACCTTGTTTTTTTACTGATTTTTTCCGGACTAATTTCTCATTTTCTCTGACCATTATTATTTAATAGCATTAATAAAATAAATAATGTTCTCTTGAATGTAAAAGAATTCAAAAGAATTCGATGAAATTCATCAGAATTCCGGTGAATTCGAACAAATTCAGGACAAATTAATCAAATTTTATAAAAATTCAAGTTAAATTTCAAAGAATTCAAATGAATGGGAAAAAATTCAAAAAATTCTGTTGATTTCAGTAAGATTATTGAATTCAATGAGTTTTAAATCAGTTTACAAAAATTCGAGGAATTCAAAAGAATTTGATGAAATGCCAAAGAATTAAAGAAGCTTAAAAAAGACTTCAGGATAAATTAAATAAAAACTTTCGAAAATAAAAAAAAATCATAAAATTGAACAGAATTTGGTGAATTCAGAAGAATTCAATTCACTTTAAAAAAATAAAGAGAATTTAGAAGAATTCAGGATGAATTAATAAGGATTCAGGGTGAATTTCAAATGAGTTCAAATAAATTGCAAAAAATATTTGATAATCTCTTCAATTTTTTGAAATACATCAAAATATTCTAAAACCCCGTAAAATTCCATGAAATCGGATGACATTTCTTAAAATTCTAGAAAATTTACTAAATTACCTTGAGAGCTTTAAAATCCCATAAAATCATTGAAATCCTCGGCAATCTTATAAAATCCTGTGAAATCTTTTTAAATATTTTAAAACCTTATAGGTCCTGTGAAATCGTTCCATATTTTTCCAAATCTTAGGAAATTATTTACAACCGCATGAGATTTTTTTTTCAATCCCTTAAATCAATAAAATCCTTGGAAATCCCTTGAAATTTTATAAATCTCTTGGAATACTTTAAAATACCCTAAAATATTTCAAATCCTTTTAAATCTTTTTAAATCCCTAGAAATGTTCTGAAGCTCTTAAAAAATTACATGGAATTATTTCGAATTTCAAATATTAAAAACTGACCTTTTTTAATTTAGGCATTCGAAATTAAACAAATTCCAATGGAATCATTTTTACAATCATGATAATTTTTGTATTTTCACGTAAAGGCTACAAATTTGAACAATTTCCAATTGAAAGTTGTCAATAAAAAAATTGAGAATGAACTATTTTAACTATGAGATGATCCAAAATTAACAATTTCAGATTTGTTTCGAAAATTTTTTCATACAGATTGTGCAAAGTTGCTGCACTTTTCTATTTATTTTTGCTTTTTTCTCAGGTCAATCTTGACCGAATAACCTATGAGTGTGGACGTGCGGTCTCACAGACCGCACTATGCTTCTAAAATGTAAGTCCTTTCCCCTGGCCTTCCTCGAGGCTACTATTATTAGTAGTTTTAGTTTTATTTGTGCAGTCCCTGAGACCGCACGTCCACGGCAGCGTGGCAATTTTATATTTCTCTTTCAATTTGTTTCAAGGTATTTAAAACACAAGATGTCACATACAAACAACCTTGATCTTGATGCGGATCCCTCATTTGAACAAAAAGTAACAAATTAGTATGGACGTATGGACGTGCGGTCTCTCAGACCGCACCATTCATGGAAAAGATTATTAATAATGAAATTCATGATTTTTCTTACTTATAATCTTAACCAAGCTTAATTTTTTCGACAATAATTTACCTCAAGTGTAAAGATCACTCTGTGCAAAATAAATTAACTATAGGGTATCTGCGTAACGGTCAGGGTTACAAATTGCAGATAATTTCTCATCCCGTTACAAAAGTACACATAATAAATTGTACAGTGAAATAAAGTCGCACAAAATTCACATAAACAACCCACTAAAGATTTGCAGATTGTCTCATTTCTTGCCCGCAGAGAATTATTACGACGTGAAATGATAATGTATGGTAACGAGTAAAAAGTTACAGAGATCCCATCGTAAAAATTGTTCTTGAAAGCCTCAAGCTTTATTAACCAATTATATCCTCATATGGCTCGAAAAAATTCAAAGAAGGCTTCAGAGGTGAAATCTTCCGAGTGTTTTTCTCTATCTGGGTAACTGGGTCTGCAGTTTATTATATAATGTAATTAAATCCGAATGACAAACCTTACTGCTCTATTTTTTACTTTCACACGATTTTACTTTTAAAATGACATTGAGTTTACAAAGTTATAATTATAATTGTCTAGACGTAAATAATAACGTATGACTCTGAAGTTTACTATCTATGAATATAATCATAGGACGCAAATGAATACCATATGCGTAATTTTGCAAAGTGAAACCCAATTGGTCTTTTATGAGAACAAGCATTAAATTTTTATTTTCAATGTTTTTTTTTTAATAGAAAATTGAATTTTTACACATAGTCAATAAATATTAATTCCGATATTAATTTCAAGGTACGTTGCGTAAGGTGCTTAAAAGTAAGATTCTTTACAACACTTTTTTAACTGCACGCACGTGACCTTGCCTTGAGGCGTCTCAATCAATTTATTACCCACATGTTGGCGATTTTATTGCAATTTTATCAGAAAATTTTCAAGGTGAAAAGTCATCCTACAGCTGGAAAACCTGGAAATTCGGGAAAAGTCAGGGAATTTTGTTGGTCAGGGTAAGTCAGGAATTAAACAAAAAAAATGGAAAAGTCAGGGAATTTCTGTAAGAAGTTCTTTTAAGTAACTTTTTTCTGAAAATACTTTTTGAAATACATTAGGTTTTAAGTATCCAAGAAATTTTTAATTAATTTAAATAATTTGAAGGGATTCCAAAGGATATAACCAATTTTATGGTATTTTTTAAAATTCCAAGAATTTTCAGGAGCTTTAAAAAGTTTCGAGGGACTTCAAAGGATTTAAAACATTTTAGGATATTTAAAAATATTCCAAGGAATTTTGAATAGATTTCAATAATTTGAAGATATTCCAAAGGATCTGGAAGATTTTGGGGTATTTTTAAAATTTCCAAGAAATTTTCAAGGGGTTTAAAAAGTTTCAAGGGATTTCGAAAGATTTTAAAGGAATTGAAATATTTGAGGCTTTAGGGTATTTTAAAAGATTCCAAGGAGTTTTTACAAGATTTCAATATTTTGAAGGGATTCCAAAGGCTTTTACAAATTTTAGGGTATTTTTAAAAATTCAAAGGAATTTTCAGGAGCTTTAAAAAGTTTCGAGGAACTTCAAAGGATTTGAAACATTTTAGGATATTTAAAAATATTCCGAGGAATTTTGAATAGATTTCAATAATTTGAAGATATTCCAAAGGATTTGGATGATTTTGGGGTATTTTTAAAATTGTCAAGAAATGTTCAAGAGGATTAAAAAGTTTCAAGGGATTTCGAAAGATTTTAAAAGAATTGAAATTATTTAGGCTTTATAGTATTTTAAAAGATTCCAACGAGTTTTAACAGATTTCAATAATTTGAAGGGATTCCAAAGGATTTTACCAATTTTATGGTATTTTTAAAAATTCAAAGGAATTTTCAGGAGCTTTAAAAAGCTTCAAGGGACTTCAAAGTATTTGAAATATTTTAGGATACTAAAAAATATTCCAAAAAATTGTTGACATATTTCAGTAATTTCAAGGTATTCCAAAGGATTTCGAAGACGTTAGGGTATTTTTACAACTGCCAAGAAATTTTCAAGAGCTTTAAAAAGTTTCAAGGAATTTCGAAAGACTTTAAAGGATTTGAAATATTTTAGGACATTTTAAACGATTTCAAGAAATTTTGAATAAATTTCCATAATTTGAAGGAATTCCAAAGGATTTTAAATATTTTAGGGTATTTTTAAAAATTCCAAGACTTTCTTCAGTAATAAAAAAATTAGCAAGGAATTTTCAAGGAATTTCCAAGGATGTGAATGATTTAAGGAGGTTTAAACAAATTTTCATGGGGTTTCCAAGAATTTGATCACTTATCAGTTTGCAGAGGATTTCAATGATTTTAAAAGCTCTTAAGGTATTTTAATGAATTTTTTAAGATTTTAGAAAATATCAGATTTCATGTCATTTCACTGGAACTTATAATATTTTAATGGCTTTCAAATAATTTAAACACATTTCAATAATTTGAAGGGATTTCAAATGATTTTGAAGATTTTAGAGTATTTTTTTAAATTTCATGGAATTTCCACAGCTTTAAAAATTTGCACGGAATTTCAAAATTTTTTGAAGGATTTGAAATATCTTAGGGTATTTAAAACATTTCTAGAAACTTTTGATAGATTTTAATAAATTGAAGGGATTACAAAGGATTTTGAAGACTTTATGTTTTTAATTCTGAGGAATTTTCTAGAGCTTTGAAAAATGTTAAAGGATTTTAAATAGTGAAACTTTCTCATTTTTAATTTAAATATATTTTTCAAATTCATTTAGATTTAAGTATTGAAAACAATAGATTCATTAGCAATGTTCATTTATTTTTATGGTTGAAAGTTGAACTACTTTCTTAAAAGTTGATTTTTTTCGTTTGAAGATTCATAATTATATTTGAAAGTTATTATTATTTTTTTGTTGCTGTTACAATTTTTTTTACTGAAAATTTAACTACGTTGTTGAAAATTCAACTGATTTGTCGAAAATTAACTTTTTTGTTGCAAACTCATATTCTCGTGTTGAAATTTCAACTATTTTGTAGAAAATTTGTCTTTTTGGTTTAAAAATTCAACTATTTGGTATAAAATTCAACTAGTTGGTTCAAAACGAAATTCTTTTGCAGAAAATTCGTTTCTTTTGATTGAAAATTATTTCTCATTAATGAAAATTTTACTATTCCATTTTTCGTTAAAAATTGATATTTTTTAGTTTAAAAAATCAACCATTCAGTTCAAAATGTTTAGAAGCGAAAAAAGTAAAAACTAAAAATTATTTAAATAAAATTTATATTAATATCACATCCAGTATTCAAACTATTTAGTTGAAAAATCGTATTTTTTGATAGAAAGTTAATCTTCTTTGTTGAAAATTCAACTATTTGGTTAAAAATTCATGTATTTTAATGAAAATTTATCTTTGATCGTAAAAAAGTAATCTTCTTGGTTGAAAATTCAACTATTTGATTATTAATGTGTGTATTTTGTTGAGGATTTCACTTTTTTGGTAGAAAATTAATCTTCTGTGATGAAAATTCATCTTTTTTGTTGAAAAATAACATAATTGGTTGAAAATTCAACTTTTTTGCAGAAAGCTCATCTTTAGGTTTAAAATTCAACTGTTTGGTTTACAATTAATCTGTTTTAGTTCAGGATTCAACTATTTAATTTGAAATTCGTCTTTTTTGGTTCAATTCAACTGTTTTTTATTTAAAATGAAAATCTTTTCTGACTTGAAATATCATCTACTACATTTTTAAGATATTTTACAAGGAAAAGGAAATATTTTTTGAAAATATTTTTCAAGGAAAAGTAAAGAAATAGTAGCATTAGCGGAGAATTGTGATAAAATAGTGTCTTTAGTGTCCTTTTTTGGAAATATTAGCAAAATAGTGTCATAAAACAAAATTGTATTTATAAATTAAATCTTATCAAAGCAGAAGTGTGTCAATTAATTGTGAGATATTATTTATTCATTTATTCCAATATTTTTTTTTTTCTTTTTTCTTTAGGCCGTAGTTTCTGTAAGCTGAACATACTTTCTTTATTAATGACCGCAAGTTTTTTGTCATTCTTGAAAAATTAATCGCAGCTTAAAGAAAAAGGGGTCAGACCGGATTCTGATTATTCATAAAAGGAGAAGTAAAATATTTGAGTTGGGGAGAAAAGAAGAGGAAAAGTAAAAAGGGTAAAAGGGTAAAAAAAAGTTGACTCGCGAAGACGCGGTTGTTTGCTTGTTTCGTTGTTTCGTAGTGGAAAGCGCCCTAGTGATCTACCAGTCTACCTGGACACTTAGTCATGGTGTGAGTGCGCCGAGTAAGTTGCCAGGATCACCTTGGCCATTTATAGAAGCGAGTTTTAGTCGCCAAGGAACTGGTCCCGTACTGGCCAGAACAGGGCGAAGAAAACGCGAGGAATGTGAATTGAGACTTGCTCGAAAGTGAGATCGTCAAGTTTTTACCCTTTTTAAAAGCTTTCACCGGAACGGCTTCGAAGAAAGATTTTTGTTTTAATGCGAATTTTGAGAAATAATTGTATCATTAAATGAAATTATAGCTGACTTAAAAAAAAAGCTTAAGGTAGTTTTTGCAAAAAGCCAGATCTCTGAAAAATAGTTTTTCTATGATTTAAAGAATAAAAATAATATTACTGATAATATTTCGAATGAACAACATTATTTTCAATGAGAATATTTTTAAACTGTAGATAAAAACAATTATTTAAAAAATGTTTTTTTGCAGTGAATTTTTTCTTACTATCGCTTCTTAACAATTAAAAAAAAAGATTGAATTTTAATAAATGATGGCTTATTTTGAAATAAATATATTTGAAAAAATAAGCCATGATTTATCAAATTCAACCCTTTAAAAAAAATATTAAGAAGCGACAGCAAGAAATAATTCGATTGCGAAAACTATTGTTAAAATTATTATTTTTCATAAGTTTCGAACTTTTTAAATGAAAATTAACCTTTTTCTTTCTTAAAAAATGATTGGTGATATCATTTCAATTCTTAAAATCATAGAAACAATTTTTTCGATAGACCTGATTTTTGGCACGACAACTACCTTAATAGAAAAACTTGGGGTAAAGCTGACCTCAAAAAAAAAATTCAGCTCTTATGAAAGCTCATTTTTACTACATGTTGAATTGTTTGATTTTTCCACAAATTTAATTTTGCGACAAATGAGCTTAGTTTCAGTAAAAAAATTAATTTTTAACCGAAAAAAACGAATATTCAACAAAATAGTTGAATTTTCAAACAAAATGATTAATTCTCAACGAAAAATGTAATAGTTGAAATTTCAAAATAGATTATCCTTCAAACAAATAGTTGCATATTTAACCAAAAAAGACGAAATTTTTACAAAAAATTTATACAAAAACAGTTGAGCTTTCAACCAAAAAGGATGACTTTAACCAAATTTTCGAATTTTTAACCAGAGATGAATTTTCAACTAGAATGATACACTTTCAACCAGAAAAGATTAATTCTCAACAAAAAATGTAATATTTAAAATTTTAACACAAAAAAAATTTAATTTAAATAAAAAACAGGAATTTAAACAAAAAAGATAAATTTTAAACCAAATAGTTGGATTTTCTAAGAAATTGTTGAATTTTCAAGACAAAAAGAAGAATAGTTAAAGGAACAGTTAAACTTTCATTTAAAAAAATTAATTTTCAACCACAAAAAAGCATTTTCAACGAAATAGTTCAATTTTGTACCAAAGAACTGATGAATTTTCAACAAAATAATTACATTTTCAACCAAACAGTACAATTTTTAACCAAAAAAGATTAATTCTGGACCAAAAAGAAAATAGTAGATTTTTCAATTCAGGGTGGCCAATAACTTCATTTCCAAAATTCCCTCTGACTTTGCCTTTACTTTTTCCTGATAAATTTTTTATTTTCCCTGACCAATAATTTTCAAAGGCCAACATTTTAATCTTGTAACATTTTTGACATAGAATCTTTCATAAACAGAATTAAAAATTTTAAAATTGAATTTTAAAATTTCAAATTTATTATAATTATTATTATTTAGTAGTCGTTAAACCAGTTACTTTTCAATCAAACAAAACCAAATTTTTGCAATAATAGTTTAATTTTCAACCAAAAAGATGAATTCTCAACGAAAAATGAAATGTTTGATATTTTAAACAAAAAAGAATTTCATTTTTAATAAATAGTAGTTGAATTCAACCAAGAAATATGAATTTTCAAGAAACTAGTTAAATTTTCAAACAAAGAGATAAAATTTTCACAAAAATTATGAATCTTCAACCAATAAAATTAATTTTTAACAAAGTAATTCCACTTTCAAATTAAGTATATTTGAATTTTCGACCAAAAGATGAATTTTTATCCAAATAAGATGAAATCTGAACAAAAAACTATAAATTTTCACCAAAAATAGATTTTTATTTTAAATAAAAACAGTTCAATTCTACCAAAAAAGATGAATTTTCCACAAAATACATAGAGTTTCAACTAAAAAAGATCACCATTCGACCAGAAATGGAATAGTTAAATTTTCAGTTGAAAAATAATAATTTTCAACCACGAGAATATAAATTTGTAACAAAATAGTTGAATTTTCAACCAAAGAGATGAATCTTCAACAAAAAAATGATTCTTGAGCAATGTAGTTCAACATTCAACCAAGTAGTTGAATTTTTAACTAAAAAATATTTTAGTTTTAAATAAAAAACAGTTGAATTATTCAAAACAAAAAGATTAATTTTTTACCACAAGAAATGAATTTTCAACAAAGATGAATTTCCGAAAAAAATTCATTTTCAAAGAAAAAAGATTAAACTTAAACAATAAACGGTTGCATTTTCAACCAAATAGTTTAATATCTGACGCAAATGGACGATTTTACTATCCAAAAATACAACAAAACAGTTGAATTTTATACAAAAATATAACTTTTTAACAAAATAGTTGAATTTTCAAAAAAAAAAAATTAAATTACAAAAGAAACAGTAGAATTTTTAATCAGAAGAGATCAATTCTTAACCAAACATATAATAGTACGCTTTTCAATTAAAAGGAATTAATTTTCAACGAAAAATAGTTAGATTTTCTTATTGGGTTCTATCAATTCAGTTCGCAATTTAAGCGAGACAAAAAAAAACGAGAAAAAGGGGAAGTTTTTTGAAAACAGGGAAAGAAGAAAAATTATTTTTTTAGCTAGAAATTATTATTTAAAGTACCTTTATGTTATCCCATAAAAACTTTTGTTTTAATTAAGCATTTTTCGTGTTAATAAAACTATACTTTAAACTTGGACTACACTCAACTCCCGATATAAGAACCCCCGGTTTACGATATTCTTAGAATTGATGTCCTCGGCAGTTTCATGATGAGGGGAGCCGCGGGTCCTAAAGAGAGGCTGTGCTCAGTCAAGCGTGACAAACAGAATGAGGGCCGCACTCTCAGCGCGTTAGTTGCCTCAGGTTGCGTCATGCGTCCAAATCCAACATATATGGTTCATGCGGCCCTATCTGTTTACGTATGGATTCCCCCGATTTAGGATTAAGGCCACTTCAAGCCATGTCCGAAACCGTTCTTATATCGGGAGTTTAGTGTATGTATTTTTTAGCAATATTTTGAGATTTAGGATAATTTTCTAAAAAGCCGAAATTCCTGATTTTTTTTTATTTTCGGCCATAAACCTGCCAATTTATTCGTTTTACTCTTACCCGAACAGTCTTGGTCGTCTTCGTCGGGGTTTGGCGACCCGAGCTTGTGCTGGTATACCGGGTGGCTTGCAAAGATTTTTGATAAGCATGTTTCGTTAAATCTTCAGCGACTCTATTTTCTTCGCCTCGAGTCAGCGTCGTCGTCTTCCTGACGATCCTCGTCACAATTCGTCTTGCACCATTTTCGCCTCGCTTCGAGGTCTTCGTCGACTCGATCGACGAGCCTATTTTTCACAATTTTATTTATCCATTTGCACTTCAAAATTTTCCTCATTCCATGGATTCGAAAGGATTCGCATTGATTCCCCATAAATTATTTTTTAGACTACATGCCTATCAGGGTTTCTACCCGACCGATGATTTTTAATTTACTTCGACTGACTCTTTTACGCTAAAAAGTGACTAAAAGTGACTACTGTTCACACAAAAAGAGACCTGGACCATTCATTAAAAAAAATAATTATCAACAAAATAGTCAAATTTGCAAATCAAACGAGATTTTTTCTGCAAATGAGAAAAATGAACATTTGTTCGATCTTCGTTTGAAATTCAAAATTGTGGCATTTCCTAACTTTATAAACAGAAGTAATTCCAAACTGATTATTTCCAACTGAATTCATTACTGAATTGATTGAAACTGAATTGATTACTCGATTCTTAAATCTTCAAAATTTTCAATTTAAAATTGTTTAAAATGTAATCTTAAAATTTTAAACAGCGAATAATCAGAAATACTTTTATTAATAAAAAAAAAACTGTATTTGTTCTTCCTTTTGTGTAAACAGATGCCTTTTTCCTAAAATCGGTCTTCTTAAAAGAGCGAGACCATATTCAAATACAACATTTTCAATACTATCAGGTGTTTTTGTGAGCAGGTGATAATATATGAACCCAATTAAATGATTCACTTGCTTAAACCGACAATGATCACGCCTTTCTCAAACAAACACACGATAAGGAAATAAGAGGAACTAGAAGATATCTTTAAATAATAGTGCAAACGTATGTACTTCTTTAATGTTTCTTTGTCTAATAATTTTCGTATCAATTTAATTAAAAAATCAAGATCCAAAGAGGAAATTGAAACAGAGTAGAGCAAGGTCGATCGAGTAGGTGGTCATTTAAATCAATCTTCGGATCGGAGTGTAAATGGTAACAGATAACGAGACCTCGACATCCTCAGTGGGAGGATTTGTCCCGAAGGACTTATGCCAATAAGGCCTCTAGGGATAGGCAATCGTTGCATATCATTTTGATCGCGCAATCTAAATTGAGAAATTGATGATTATTACAAATCTCTTGCGAGAAAACATTTTGCAACTAATAGTCCCTTACAAATTCATAATTTCCTCTGCCCTCTTTAGAAGTGTTCTTAATAGGACTTTGAGACTATTAAGTATGTTGATACTACTCTTACGAGAGTGAAAGGATTTCCTTATTCTGAAATTGGGCATCTAATTGTGAGTGTAACTTTAATTTTTCAAAGATATTATCATGAAAGAAGAATTCGGATTTCTGATAAGTTGAGTGCAATGTTATAAAGGAAGATAATACAGTAGTACAAGATAGTACACTCTAGAACAAATTATGGATGACCTTAACCTTATCTCTTTTAGATAATGCTGTAGCGTCATTATCCGTAATAATAAACGATTTGATTTGATTTGAAAAAAAATTGTTTGAAAGCAAAATGACAATTGGCTTCCTGACCAGTTAAAAATTCCCTGACTTTCCACAATTCCTTGACATGTAGCAACCCTGATTAATTACAATTTACAGAAACAATTGAGGGAGAAACATCGCATTTCGTTCGGATCTCTGATTGCATTGTTCGAAAGAATCAATTGGTAATATTTGAATAAATGTTTTCTCTGGGTGTGATTTCACTTAATAACGACATCCGATTGGAATTTGCCAACTTCCGATAATGCAAAAAGGTACTTCCCATCATCCCACTGGGTCGAATAGTCGCTGAGTCTGACCATTTAAAGCCCATGGCGCGTGGGTAAGATCAAGGTCGTGAAGTATCATCTGATCAGCTGATTCCCATTTTGTAAGGTGGCTTATGGATATGCTAATCACACTAATCCTGGACAACAAACGCCCACTGTTCTCACCAAGATAACCGTTTCCTTCAAGGACCTTAAGAATGCATAGAATATTTTCATTTAGGCCATTGTCTGCCACAACAACAACGATTTTCAAACACGCTTCCTGGGTAAAAGACAAGACTTTGTAATTTATAGACACTTTAGAAGACGTATCTTTAAAAATCAAGCCAGGATTTCTTAAGGGAAATCAGGATGTAAAAAGATTTGTAAACATAAAGACAAATGCTTTAAATTTAATTATCCATTTTTTAAGTTTGGACCTTAATTAATTTGAAGCATCTACACTTTTATGTTGTAAGGGCATGTACATCTCTATATTTTAGGGATTGAGACTTGATCATTTTTAAATTGACAGACTTTTGCAAAGATTGTAACTCTTAATCAAAAAACTTGATATCTGAAAGCAGAGTCAGTTCTCCAAACTTGAATGCCTTTATTCTAAACACCTCCAACACCCTCCACTAATATCATCAAAACAAACTATCCGTAATTAAACTGTTTACCCCCCAATTAAATTTCATCAAGCGAATCCTTTCGAGTCCAACAAAGCTTTTCCTCGTACCTAGGACCTCGGTCGACAATTTCCGTTTCGTGTAGATCGCCTGTAAATCGGAGGCCTGATTTCCGGTGGGGCTGGAGGAGGCCACATTATCGCGGTCGTTTTCCTCGCGAGTGCCCTGGACGAAAAGTCTTCCGCTCTTGCTGAATTTATACATTGACATGCCTTAAATCCCACAACAGTTGAAGACAAACTCCTTCGCACCTCACAAAACCCGAAAAAATCACTTTCTATTTTCACTAAATTTGTATTCCCATTGGCACAAACTGGAATTAGGAGCACCACTTCTTGAAGTTGTCACCTCCATCCACCGATCCAGTCCTATCCGTTTAGACAAAATCGAATTAAATGAGCCTTAATCGGATCAAATCAACGAAACGGAACTAAAATTTAATAGAACCGGGTAGCCATGTGACGGCAAATCAGTGCAACAACACGCGACGCACGTGGCACACTCGCCTATTAAGGCATCGTCCCAATCTCTAGAAATGATTTGCTGAATCACGACACCGACTCCGAGTAATCGTAAAATCATACACAGGTGAAGAGCGACGACGGCTTAATGACAGTGGAGTCTTGAAGAAGTTGATTTTATAGGACAGGAGTGAATAAGTATACCGGGCGCCAGATGACTACAGACTGGCGATCTAATGGGAAAAAACGTAAATAATGGCACCGATTGTTGACGAGGATGATAATAATGAAACCTTCGCGATCGCCGGCCGCTTCTCTTGACAGCACGTAGCGGCTCGACTGGATATCCACTATATCCAGCGACTGTCGTTCGGCGGGATCCCCACCCGCGCCCTGAAGCCAGACAGCCAGGTAGGCAGCCAGCGAAACGCGACTATCTGCAAGAGTAGGGCAACGAAATGCGTACAGGTGAGACGGAACATCCTCCCACTTCTGATGCTAACTCCCACTCGGATACCCTTTTTCGTTTCGCCTCTGAACCAACGTACGGCACCAAAAGAGAGCCAGTGTGTTGTAAAAATAATAAGGCAAGATCATAATTGCGAGAACCAAGCATTTTCAGGGCCTGATACCTTAAAGGGAGACCAATGAGGAATGAGCTAAGTGCCTGGAAATTTCAGATTGGTGACTTCCGATGACGATTGGTCGCCTTAAAAAGAGAGGTGCTGGTGATGTTGGGTGGACAGTTATTGGGTTGATCACAATGAACTGATTGATTGTGTTATTTGTTGTTGGGCCCTGTTTAGAGGATATTAATTTGGAAAGCTATTAAGATTTGAGATTTGAAAAGTAATACGTATCGTAATACGTAATACGATTTGAATGATTCCAAACTTGCAATAGGTTTCTAGTTAATAGTTGAATACAAAACAAGTTTTTGGACTTTTGTCAATGGATTCTCTCGAAAGCTTCTTCTATTGATAAATCAGTCTGATCAGAAGTAGACCCACCAAAGTTTAACACTTTCTACAGCTTAAAGATCCTGGTGAATAGCCAGTTAGACTCCTCTCCGAAACCAAAAACTTCATCAATTTAGAATAAGTTCTTGGTACAGAAGTACAGAATCCTTTTGAAGATTTGCAAAAACCAGATCTACTTCGCTAAAATTATCCTTTGTTTATACAAAGCTTAATCTGAAAATTTATTTTTTTTTATAGAAAACACTGTTGAAGGTCAGAGCACATGCGCAAGTTGCTCGCGTGGGCAATAGTGCGACGCGATTCTTCTTCCTAGTTTCCTTTTGCAGGCAAACTAGTAAATGCAGAAGAGCTCTTTAACGCAGAGGTGGAGGATCTGATAAACTCTAGATAAAACAGCTCGACTTCAACGCAGAAACGAGAATGAGGATCCCTTATCGTGAGACACTTTGCATCGTTGCATAGGATCAAGAAGAGAATGTTTGCAAAAGAAAGAAAGAATCCCTGCTCGTTAGCGACTATGAGACGTCACGCATTTCCCCTTAAACTGTCAGCAATATTTCCGACTTTGAGGCAAATGATGAGAACTTCTCTAAACTTGATTCTATTACTGATTGACACTTTAAGGTTTCTAAATCAGAGTGTCTACCCGACGGATGATTTTAAATTCCGGGTCATTTACCCGTTTACTCCCCGTCAATTTTTCATTTTTCTGATCTCTTCAAAGATTTCAGTGACATAAAAGAAATTTTTTCGATTTTTTGCAGTTACTGCTTTTTTGCGTACACCAGCAGCCTTAGAGAAGATCATTTTGCTTGCAAACAACCACAAACAGCTTCGTCGACAAATATCGTGGCTTGTAACGTGTAACACAAGGTAAGCCACTACCTATGGTTACAACGCGTTACCGTGTAAGCTGAAGGCGCCATTCGTTCCACGACATGCTTCCACTCCTAGCACTCGAGGGGGGCATGACAGGTGCTTCCTGTGTATTTCTCAATGAACGCTACTCCAACTTTCATGAGACCATTCAGTGCCGTTTGCATCCCCACATCCGCACATTTCAAGTGCAAAAAAATGTATCAAATCAAAAGCTTTCTGCAAAGGAATGTGTTAAAAACAGACTTCAGAGTCCAAAATGCTCACAAAACACATGAAATCGAGTGATTTCTAAAAAAATTAGGGGAATAATAGGGGAATAAATTATTTTTAAGGAAATTAATGTAGGTACCATACTGAGTGTTAAAACCAAAAACAGTTGAATTCAACCAAAAAAGACGGATTTGCAACAAAACCGTTGAATTTTCAGTTGAAAGAAATAATCTTCAACAAAAATAAACGAATTTCAAGAAAGTAGTTAAATTCTCAACCAAAAAGATGAATCTCAAAACAAAAAAAAATTTTCAACAAATTAGTTTAATTCTCAACCAAATAGATAAATTTTTTACCAAACAGTTGATTTTCAAACCCAAGAAGATGTATACCATTAAGCCATTTCCCTTTCAGGGTAGGCGTGACACTACCCGATTCGAGTAGTGTTTCTAGGTTAGTTTCTTGTAGTAAATAACTACAAGTGTGGCTCACCACACCCCACGATGTGCCAACAGCACTCAGTTTTCTCGAATGGTCACCCATTCAAGCACTAACCGCGCCCAACGCTGCTTAACTTCAGTGATCTGACGAGAACTGGTTTTTTCAGCGTGGTATGGCTGTTGGCCATGATGATGAATTTAAAAAAATAGATTTTCAAGGTAAAATAGTCAAATTTTTAGGTACCAAAAATAACTTTCAACCAAAAAAAACGAATTTTCAACAAATTAGTTCAACTTTCAACTAGAATGATAAATCTTCCACTGATAAAATTAGTTTTTAACAAAGGTATTCAACTTTCAACAAATTCAACTGAAAAGATGAATTCTCAACGAAAAATGTAATACTTGATAATTCAACAAAACAATATTGTAATTTTAAATCAAAACCAGGTGAATGAACAAAAAAGAATTTTCAACATAATAGTTGAATCCTCAACAAATAGACAAAAACAAATTAATTTTCAACCAAAAAGTTGCATATTTGACAAAAAAAGATTAAATTTCTACCAAAATAGATTATTTTCAATCCAAAAATACGAATTTTCTATAAGACATTGAATTTTCAAATCATAAGGATAAATTTTCTATTAAAGAATTAAGTTTAGAAAAAAAAGAAGGATTTTCAAGAAAATAGTTAAATTTTCAACAAAAATGATAAACTTGCAACCAAAAGAAATTAATTTTTAACGAATGGGTTCAACTTTCGACCAATTAATTCAATTTTCATTAAAAAAAAGACGAATTCTCAACGGAAAATGTAATACTTGATATTTTAACCAAACAATAGTTTAATTTTAAATCAGAATCAGGTGAATTGAAAAAAAAGAATTTTCAACATAATAGTTGAATCCTCAACACCTCGACAAAAACAAATTAATTTTCAGCCAAAAAGTTGCATATTTAACAAAAAAGATTAAATTTCTACCAAAATAGATTATTTTCAATCCAAAAATACGAATTTATCTATAAAACATTGAATTTTCAAATCATAAGGATAAATTTTCTATTCAAGAATTAAGTTGAGTTCAACCTTTAACCAAGTAATTGATTTTTCATTTTAAAAAAAGACGAATTCTCAACGGAAAACGTAATATTTGATATTTTAATAGAAAATATATTAATTTTAAATAAAAAATAGTTGAATTCAACCGAAAAAGATTTATTTTCAAGAAGGATTTTTTACAAAATAGTCGAATTTTCAACCCAAGAATATGAATTTTCAACAAAGAAGTTGATTTTCTACCAAAAATGGAATAGTTGAATTATCAGTACAAAATATTAATTAGAAAAAAAATAACAAAAATTATTAATCCTCAATTGGAATAATTAAATTCTCGGTTAAAAAAATTAATTTTCAAACACAAAAAAATAATTTTCAACAAAATAGTTCAATTTTCAATCAAATACATGAATTTTCAACTCAAATGATGAACCTTCAACCTGAATAATTTTCAACAAAGGAGTTCAACATTCAACCAACGAGTTGAAATTTAACCAAAAGGTTGATTTTTTAATGAAGAAGATTAATTTTCTACAAAAAAGATGAATTATCAACAAAATACGTAAATGTGCAAATAAAAATATGAATTTTCAACCAGATAGTTGAATCAGAAACTAAAAAATATACACTTACGTCCAAGAATTGAACAGTTAAATTTGCAGTTGAAAAAACTTTTAACCAAGAATAGTTTTATTTTATTATTGGGTTCTATCAATTCAGTTCGCATTTAAGCGAAAAAACGAGAACAAGGGGCAGTTTTTGGAAAACAGGGGAAAAAGAGGAATTCTTAAAAAAGGGAGGAATAGGGGAAAGAGTATGAAGACTAAAATACAACTTTCTCTCGAAGTCACCTAAAAGTTTGAAATGAAGAAAAACAACTACTTGAACCTTCAGAAAAGTCATAATATTGACATTATAGAAAACAGCCTCGAGAGAAATTTACACTTTTCCTCACCAGGCCTGACTTTTATATAACCTATCGTTAACCATTAGTGTAAATATATGTTGTAACCTGCTAGTTTTTTGTCCTTTGGTACTCGATTAGCTACAGTTGCATTTTTGTGAGGGAGACTCGTTTAAACTTTAATTAATGGATGCCACCAGTGCAGCTTTGGTGCATTTTTCCAGATAAGTACTAACTCAGTTCATTTCGCATTATCTAAATTACCGGTTTATGTTATTTAATGACCCGGTTCTTTATTCACGCTTGCAAACACCTTCAGGCGACAAATGCGCCAAGACTTGTCGATTGAGTGTTTTTTCAGTTATAGTCTTCTTTCATTTATTTCTTTTTCAAGCTTTTCACGAAACATACCTTACCGACCTCGAGAACATTGTGCAGTTGAAATGGTTCATATCCGTGCTAAGTTTCTAGAATGTTCTAAATAAATTATCCTTGTTTTTCTCAT
>CAKNYM010051505.1:43078-55385 GCA_932195095.1 Andricus curvator
GCTAAGTTTCTAGAATGTTCTAAATAAATTATCCTTGTTTTTCTCATAATTAAATGACGCATTAGAATATGCAAGGACAAATCAAAGTACAACCTTGACAGTGTTTACGCGAAATGCTTAATTGAGAAAACAAATAACCTTGAAGATGTTTACGCAAATTTGTCTCTCAAAAATGCGCAATATAATTTTCTGACGTCATCGGGACCCTTCGAGAACATTCTAAAAACTTAGTGCGAACACGAACCACTTCAGCTGCAGAATGTTGTTGAAGTCGGTAAGGTAGTTTTTTTTAGAGGAAATCAAAAGCGACAATAAAGCCGGAGTTAATTACTTTGCGGTCAAGGCCCCCAGAGGCTTAATAAATTCAGAAAGAGACCGGGTTTATTCTGCTGAGAGAACGAGAAGGTGAAATGAGGATAGGTGCCAGTCACAGACAGAGAGCATGCTGAGATTGCAGGCCGGATATGAAGTCATCGCATCGCACCTGATGCTATTTAATACCAGGCCAACTTCCTGTCGTCAAAAATGCTAATTATAATTTCAAAACAAGCTTATTTTTTTCATAAAAAAATTCACTCGTGGCTACAGTGGATTGCAGACTAGAGACTTTCAGACTTTACAGCCCAAAATGATCTCAAAACAGAGGAAATAGGGTGATCTTTTACGAAAATCTGGGAATAGGGGAATTAATTTTTTTAAATAAAATTAATGTAGGTGCCATATTGAATTTAATATAAAAGCTTTATATTCCTAAGATTTCAAGTTGAAAGTCGACAAACCAAAAAAGATTAATTTTTTATAAGGATAGATAAATTGTCAAAAAAGAGTTGAGTTTTTAGGCTTAATCTATTTGATTAAAAATTTAATTATTTTGTAGAAAATACAACTAATATGTTAAAAAGTAATATTTTATGTCGAAAATTCAACTGGCTTTAATCCAAATTCGTCTTTTTGGATAGAAAATGCGTCCTTTTTTATTGAAAATTCTTCTTTTTTGGTAGAAAAGTCATATTTATTGGTTAAAAAAGAACCTTTTTGTTGGAAATTCAACTGTCTTCTAAAAAATTATTCTTTTTGGCTTGAAAATTTTTTTAATAGTAATATAGTACTCTTACTTGTGTGGTCGAAAATTCAACTGTTTTTTTTTTAAATTCGTATTTTTTCGATAGAAAGCTCGTTCTTTCCTGATTGAAAATTCCATCTTTCTTAGTTAAAAATTCAAGTGCCTTCTGAAACTTTCGATTTTTTAGCTTAAAAATTTAACTATTCAGTTAAAAATTCAACTATTTTGTTCAGAATAATTAATTACTCATGGTTGAAAATTAACTTTTTGTTGAAAAAATACTCAACTTTTTAGCTTGGAAACTCAACTTTTTTGTTGCGTCTCTTTTCGTTTGAAAGTTAATTGTTTTGGTAAAGAATTAAGGTTTTGCCGAAAATTCATACTTTAGTGTTGAAAGTTCAACTTTTTTTAAAATTCGTATTTTTTGATTAAAAAAAGCAACTGTCTGACGAAAAATTAATTTTTTTGGGTTAAGGGTTGAACTATTTTATTAAAAATTCATCTTTTTTAGTTGAAAATTCAGCAATTTTGGTATAAAGTTCAACTGTTTTGGTAGAAAATTCAACTGCTTTGTAGAAAATTCGTCTTTTTGGCTTGACATTTTTTCAGATAGTTCGGTCAATATCCTTGAAATTATGTGAAATATTTTGGAATCTTAGAAGACCCCTTGAAATCTTTGAAATCCCTTTAAAATTCACTGAAATCTTTAAAATCCGTGGGGATGTTTCCGAATCTCTTGAAATCCCTTACAGGCCTGTCCAGCGAGGAGAAATTCCAGGTACTTTCGTCGAAACGATTCAAATCGCAGATGTGAGCCTACCACTTCCACTCTCCACTAACTTCCTATTCTGTTTCACGAGAGTAACCAACACCACCTTTTTCTCTCTGGAGTGAGCAGAGAGAAGTGGTGGTGGAAATGCACCATCTGGACTTTGATTGAATTTCTCCTCGCTAGACAGGACTGTCTTACAATATATTATATTTCATTAAAATCTTTTAAAAGCCGTTAAAATTCTTTAAAATCCTTTAAAAACAGTAAAATTGTTAAGATAGCTCTAAATATTCAAAATCCCGTAAAGATCGCTTACATACCTTTCAAATCCGTAAAAATCCCCTAAAATCGGTTAATATCCTTGAAATTATGTGAAATATTTCGACATTATAGGAGACCCCTTGAAATATTTGAATAGCCTTTTAAAATTTCACGAACTCTTTCAAATCCGTGAGAATATTTCTGAATCTCTTGAAATCCTTTACAACAGGCCTGTCCAGCAAGGAGAAATTCCAGCAATTTTCGTCGAAACGGCTCAAATCGCAGATTTGAATTTTCCACTCCCACTCTCTACTTCGCAATTTCTCAAATGAGCAGATGGGAGTGGTGGTGGAAATGCAATATCTGCACTTTGAGTAAATTTTCTCCTCGCTGGACAGGCATGTTAGATTCTTAGACGTTACAAGTTTGTATTTAAACGTAGCCTCTAGATACGACCCTTTAGCAGCAACCAGGAAAAAGAAGGATCGCAAAACGTGTGGAAATTACGATCTCCAGTACTCCAGGCAAAAGAGGAAATTTCAAGCAGTTTATTCGCTCGTGCGTTGTAAACGAGCACAAATACCGTTGCGTTTATGGTGTTCAATGTGCAGGAAGAAGCTGCGCACCTACTCGTTTCGCAATTATCATTTAACCCATGCAAACATTAGAAACTTTAATAATAACTCTTTTCAAGAATTAATTTCGCAAACTTCACTACTAAAATTGGCATTCGAATTTTGGCCGCATCATCGACAATATTTATGTGTTCAACGTCCAAAAAGGGGTCAGCAGGTTTATGTTAAAAATGATTTTTGGAAAATTTTATAACATTGCTGGGGAACTTTACATTCATTTGTTTCCAGGCTTCAGTTATTCAGATTATAGGGATGTAAGTTAGAAAAGTGCGGAATAATTACGTAAAAAAAGGTTAAAGTTTTATGGGGACCATTAAAAAATTACGTCGCGCTATTCTGACAAATTTTTTAGAAGACAATTGAATTTTCAATCCAAAAGGACGAATTTTCTATCCAAAAAGACGAATGTTTTACAAAACAGTTAAATTTTCGATTAACAAAGATGACTTTTTAAGAAAATATAATTTTCAACTGAAATTATGAATTTTCAACAACAACAAAATGAAATTTTAACATAGAAGTTCACCTTTCAAACACGTGTTTGAATTTTCATTAAAAAAAGATCAATTCTCAACGAAAAATATAATAGTTGATATTTCAACAACAAATATTTTAATTTAAAATCAAAAACAGTCGAATTTAACCAAACACTTTATATTCTCAACAAAAAGTGTTATAGTTGATATTTCAACCAAAAAATATATTTAAAAAAAATCAAAAACAGTCGAATTAGACCAAAAAAGAAGAAATTTTTAACAAAATAGTTCAAGCCTCAACCAAAACAATAAATATTAACCAGTTTCACTTTTAACCAAAAAAGAACAAATTTCTACAGAATGAGATGCATTTTCAACCAAGAAAAATTTTTTATTCGAAAAATAAAAAAAATGTCAACCGAATTGTTGCAATTTTAAGCCAGAAAGGCAAATTCTCTACAAAACCGTTGAATTGTCTTACCTAAATAATATGATTTTCAAACAAAAAAGGCGTATTTTCTATAAAAGAGTTGAATTTTCAAACAAATAGTTAAATTTTAAAACAAAATCGATTAATTTTTCACCAAAAATGTAAAATTTAAATCTTCAGTTCACCAAATTGATTTTTAACCAAAGAAAAACGTATGTTAAACAAAATAGTTAAATTTTCAACCAAAGAGATCTTCGACTAATGAAATAATTTTTTTTTGTAGAAACACCTTTTTGGTTAAAAATGCAACTGCCTGGTTAAAAATTAATCTGTTTCGATTTAAAACTAAATTTTGTGCTTAAAATTCATATTTTTAGGTTCAAAATTCAACTGTTTTGTAGAAAAATAATAGTTTCGGATCGAAAATTCAACAATTTGGTAGAAAATTTAACTACTTGGATTAAAATTTATGTATTTTATTGAAAAATCGTAATTTTTGGTAAAAAAATAAACTTTTTTGATTGAAATTAAAGTATTTTGTTGAAAATTTGTCTTTTTAGGTTCAATATTCAACGACTTCTCTGGAAGTTCATTTTTTTCATAGTTGAAAATTGATGATTTTAGTTGAAAATTCTTTGTTTTGCCAAAAAAGTAATTTTTTAACTGAAAATGTAACTGTTTTGTTGAAAATTCAACTGACTGGTTGCAAATGAACTTTTTTGTTGAAAATTCAAATTCTCGGGTTGAAAATTTTCCTTTTTTATAGAAAATTCGTCTTTTTGGCTTGAAAATTGAACAGTTTGGTAGAAATTTAAACTTGTATGCAGAAAATTCGTTTTTTTTCTTTATTGAAGTTAATTCTCCACAATTAAAATTTATCTACTTTAGTTTTGATTAAAAATTGATCTCTTTTCGTTTAAAAATTCAACTCTTCAGTTTAAAAATTTAGAAACGAAAAAAATTAAACTAGGAATTAATCAAATAAAAATTGGACTAAAATCTCATCCATTGTTAAAATGATTTAGTTGGAAATTTATGTAACTTGCTAAAAATGCGTTTTTTTGGTAGAGAATTAATCTTCCTGGTTGATAATTCAACTATTTGGTTAAAAATTTATGTAAATATTTTGTTGAAAATTCTTTTCTGGCATAAAATTAATCTTCTTGGTTTAAAATTCCACTATTTGGTAAAAAAATTTAGGTATTTTGTAGAAAGATCATGTTTTTGGCTTAAAAATTCAACATTTGTCATTAACTTTTTTTTCTTTATTGCCTGAGGAATCTTTCTTGTTTGAAAACTCATCTTTTTGATTTGAAAATAGAGTCTTTAGTGTATTTTTTTCGAAACAGTAGCAAACTGCCACAAAGAGAATTCGAACGTGTCTGAAAGTCCGCAAGAAAAATATTTAGTAACTGAACCTCTTGTTTTTCTCTCTTAATTATTCACTTTCAGTCACATCTTTCCTCATGGCCGGGACTCATATCCCACTTTTGAGAATGTACAATGCCTGATTTTTTATGCAAAATGCGTAGGAACGACCCTTTTTATCATTTGGTCAGAGCTCATTCGAACTTCGCAATAACATTATCGCAACTCCCACGTAATTATTCAGTCGATTCGAACGCCATCAGCAGGTCTTCTGCCCCCCCTTTTTGTAATTTGTACATACAAAGTGACGTTAGTTGGTGACATCATTCTTTTGAATAGCCAAGAGAGGCAGTCTTATATGATCTTCTCTCTCATACAAAATGATTTAAAAAAAAATCTCAACTGTCTCTTAATGGGGCCGTTCAAAAACTAATTCACGCTATTTTGAAGCCTTCCCACCCCTCCACTTCTTTGTCAGAGATCATCACGGGGTCATCAGCATAGGGATCATCATAGGGTGATTTATCACGAAAATAGGGGAATACATTTTTCAAATAAGATTTTTAAACCAGACAAGGTTAATTTTCAACCAAGAAAGATAATTTTTCTACCTAATAGTTGAATTTTCAACAACAGATTTAAATTAGGCTAAACAATTTCACTTTCAACCAAACAATTGAACTTTCAAGCAAAAGAGACGAATTTATAACCAAGTAGTTGAATTTTCAACATAGAAAGAAAAATTTTCAACCCAGAACATTTCTACCAAAAAAGATAAAATTTAATTCCAAAAAGATGAATTTTCAATCTAAAAAGAGGTATGTTCAACAAGGCAGTTGAATTTTCGAACCAAAACTATTATTTTTTAACCAAACAGTGAATTTTTCAACAAAATAATTAACGTTTCAACAAAATAGTTTAAGCTATAACAAAGTCATTGAATCTTCAACAAAACATTTGAATTTTAACTAAAATTATGAATCTTCAACAACAAACATAATTTTTAACAAAGAAGTTCAGCTTTCAACCGAGTAGTTGAATTTTCAATAAAAAAAGATTATTTTTTAACGAAAAATGCAATATTTTAACACAAAAAGATTAATTTTCTACCAAACAGTCGAATTTTCAACTAAATTATTAATTTTCAACCAAAGCAACTAATTTTTGACAAAATAATTAAACTTTTAACCAATTAGTTAAATTTTCAAACAAAAAAGATTTTAATTTAAAATCAAAAATGGCTGAATTCTATCAAAACAAATATAATTGTCAAGCTGAAAATCCGAATTTTCGGCAAGCGAGTTGAATTTTCAACCAAGAAAAAATTTTCAGTCAAGAGAAAAAAAAGTTTCAACCAAATTGTTGAATTTTACAAAATGGTTAAATTTTCAAACAAAAAATGCGACTTTTTTAGAAAACAATTGAATTTTTAACTAAAAAGTTAAGTTTCCACAAAAAAATTAATTTTCAACCAAACAGTTGAATTTTTAACCCAAAAAGACACATTTTCAACAAAAAAAATGAATTTTTAAGACAAATATTTTAATTTTAAACTAAAAACGATCAATTTTCAACCAAAAATGGAATAGTTAATTTAACACTTAAAAAAATTGATTTTTAACCAAAGAGATGGATCTTCAACTAATAAAATTCAATCAAGAAGATTTAATTTTCTACCAAAAAATACAAATTTACAACAAAATACATATATTTTCAAGTAATAGTGAAATAGTTAAGTTTTCAGTAAACAAATTAATTTTGAACAAAAAAAGAAGAAATCTGGACAAAATAGTTAAATTTTCAACCAAAGAGATGGGCATTAAACTACAAAAATGAATTTCAACCAAGCACTTACATTTTTAATCAAAAAGATTAATTTTCTACCAAAATTACGAATTTGAATAAAAATACATAAATAAACCAAATTGTTCAATTTTCACCTAAATTGTTTAATTCTCACTTAAAACGATCAACTTTTAGGCACAAATGGATTAGTTAATTTTTAAGTTAAGAGAATTAATTTTCAAGTAAAAAAATCAATTTTCAACAATATAGTTAAATCTTCAACCAAATATTTTTTAGAACAAATCAGACGTATATGAACTATTTTAAGATACAAAAATCAGAATACAAAAAAATTCAAAAATCAAAAATAGATTTCCAGCTGTTTAGGGGAAACCTCCCTACAGTGGATAATGCAATCTACAGTGGATAATCATTAATTAAAAATACTAATATATGTAAAATAATTAATTTTATTCTAATAATAATTAAGACACTATATGTGTTTGAGAATTAAAATTAATTTGTTTTCTTTTATTTGTGCTCTTAATTACTGATTATTCATTGTAGGCTGGATTATCCACTCTAGGGAGGTTTTCCCTGCCTCAATTTATCGAAAGAAATGTGTGATTGGTTGAATTATTATTTTTCATATTTGTGGAAAATGTGATATTCTGAGTAGATAGGTTCAGAATCAACCACAAATTTACTTTTCATTTTTTATCCTCCCATTACTTCTGACTTTTTATCTATTTTATGATACGAAGAATTGATTTGAATAACATTTTGTTCCCAAAGCAGAAGTTTGATTAGAATTTTAATAACATAATCTGATCAATATTTATAATATGTTTCTTGTGACAGGTGTCAGATATCTTAAACCTCAGCCCACGTTCGAAAATGAAGCTTCAAGTATTTATTTTTAAGGCGATTGTAAATCTCGAGAGTTACTAGTGATTGGATATTAATTATTAATTACATGTAGATAACATTCATTTTTTTTAGGTCGATCGACATTCTCGTCGGTGTATAAATCTATTTCCTGAACGACAGGATGAAAACAAGACACTTTTCCTTGATGTAAGTGCGAGGCTGTAACGCACAACCTTAAGGATTTTAGATTAGATTCTTATTTTTCAGAGCATTTTAAATCAACAAAAATTTTTTTTATATATTGTATATTTTATGTGACTTTTCTACCAAATTGTTGATTTTTCAAGCCAAAAAGATGAATTTTCTACAAAACAGTTTCATTTTCAAATAAGAAAAGATAGATTTTCAATAAAAAAAGGAAAAAGTTAATTTTCAACCAGAAAAAAACAGAAATTTCAACAAAATAGTTAAATTTTCAACCAAAGAGATGAACTTTCAACTAGAGTGATAAACTTTCAACCGGATAGTTGGATTTTCTACCAAATTGTTGAATTTTTAAGATAAAAATTAGAATTTTCTACAAAACAGTTGAATTTTTAACCCAAGAATAAGAATTTTTAACAAAAAACTTCATTTTCAACCAAAGATGGAAAAGTTCAATTTTTAGTTGAAAAAACTAATTTTTAAGAGAAAAATCGAATTTTTAACAAAATAGTTAAATTTTCAACTAAAGATCAATTTTTAATTAAAATTATGAATCTTTAACTGGATTAGTTACATTTTCAGTTAAAAAAATAAATTTACAACCAACAAAAAAGCATTTTCAATTAAATTCTTCAATTTTGAACCAAAGAGATAAATTTTCAACTAAAATGATCAATCTTCAACCAGAAAAATGAATTTTGGGTAAAAATGAATTCTCAGTGAAAAATGTAATTGTTCATATTTTAATCAAAAAAGATTTTAATTTTAAATAAAAAAAAAAGTTCAGCAAAAAGACGAACTTTAAAGAAGACAGTTGAAGTTTTAACAAAAAAGTTCATTTCTAATCCAAGAAAAATGCTTATCTACCAAAAAAGCTGAATTTTCAATCCAAAGGATGAAGTTTCTATTCAAACAGACGAATTTTCAATAAAACAGTTCAATTTTCCACCCATAAAAAATTACTGCTTAACCAAATAGTTGAATTGTCAACAAGATAATTAAAATTTCTACCAAATAGTAGAATTTTTAACCAAAAAAAGATTAATTCTGAACCAAAAATATAATACTAGATTTTTCAATTCATGGTGCCCGCTAAACCTCATTTTCAAAATTCCCTGACTTTACCTTGATTTTTCCCTGACTAATTTTTCATTTTCCTTGACCACTAATATTCAAAGGCCAGAGTCTTAATTCTGTAGTATTTCTTTTAAAAACGGGAAAAAAAATTTCAAATTTTATTATCCTTAATAGTTGTGGCACAATAGGCTTTATAGCTTGAGCGCCAGGAGAGCTCTTCACAGGCTTCCCCGCCCGTCTTAAAACTATCCTTAATAGTTATTTATAGAAATTCCCTGACTTTGCAAGAATGTCTTCAAAATCCCTGATTTTTCCCTGACCAATAAATTTCCCCAACCTAAAATAGATATCTAATTCTCATTTTTATAACTACTTTTCGATCAGATCTTAATTAATAATCTTTGAAGAACCTCTGAACTTTCAAATTTGATTTGAGTTTTACCTAGAGTATAAAAACAGCGGGTGGATTAATTCATTTCATCGCTGCTAAACACAGTGTTTTACAACAGACTCTGTAAAATTCAGTGTCGTTGTTCATCACTTGTATCGTATTTCGCTTTTCGTATTAGATTTCATATAATCCCCTCAGACTTGTGCTAACTTCGTTAAAGCCGATCGATATCTAAATGACTTCGATGCACTTTTGCTTTGGGTGAATGCACTCCATTGAAAAAAGCCATAGAAAAAGTCAGGCCATTTATCAAGTGTAATTTTTAATTTCTTGAAGCCTCTGAATATCCTCAAATGTTGAGGCCTTCAAACTCACTTTACTGGCCTTTTTACACTCAGATCCCGATATAAGACCGGTTTTGGGCATGGCTTGCCTTGGCCTTCAGCATATCTCGGAGGAATCCAAACCTAAACAGACAGGGCCGCATGACGCAACCTGATGCAACTAACGCGCTTAGAGTGCGGCTTTCGAGCTGCTTGTCACGCTTGACTGAGCACCGCCTCTCTTTCGGCCCCAGGGCTCCTCTAAACAAGAAACTGTGGAGGCCATCTATTCTAGGAATATCGTAAACCGGGGATTCTTATATCGGGAGTTAGGTGTAATTTTTGCTCCTTGGAAGAAATCGTTAAAGCCTGTGAGGAATCTAAATTTTAGTCGGAATTCAAAGAACCGAGATGATTAAGGGTTGTCTAAAAACTTTATGTGTTTTCTCTTATCCAATTCTGCACAACCCTGGGGAAGATAGTCACGAAGTGGCGATTTGATCGCTAGTTCGGACCACGATGGCCATTACGGATCGGTCGAGAATGATAATCGACGATCCAATAAATCCATTATCGCCTCTCCACCCTCTTCTATGCATTGTTTCACCAGATGTATATCAGACTGCTGGAACTTTTTTTTCAATAGGATTTTTTTTCTCCACCTCACGTATCAGGCCATGCCCATTGGATCGTTGTCTACCCGTTTTCTTCACCCCCAATAGCCAACTTCCCCTCACGCAGCTGAAGGACCACCAGACTGCTGCCGCCGGCCCTTATCAGCAGGGATTCTTTGTACTTAATAAGGAATAAAGAAAAACAAAAGATATTTTTTAATTTTTGCAATTAGAAATTTAAAAATATTTTATTCAAAATCTACATTTGCTGGCGTTTCCAATGATAAGTTACTTGCCTTAAAAAGTTGGAAATTAGAATATGTGCACTATTTCAAATTTCTGTTTTGTAAAATGATGATAAATGTAGGAAAATTCAGTTACAAATTACCTAATTTTCAGTTAAGATTACAGAATTTTTTATAATTTATTGTACCTGAAACTTCCGAAAAACGCTTATTCTAATTTTCAACTTATTAAGGCCATGTGACGAGTGGGTCACGTGACCGGATTCCTACCTTACCGACACTTTTTTTATTCGTAAACTTATTTTCACACGAATAGCCACATAGAGTTGAAAAATTGGGATAATAAATAAGAAGCAATAAGAAAGGTGGGTCTGGTCCTAAATTTTTATAATTATGAACAAAGTTTTTTTTTGTAAATAATTTTTTTTTTGCTTTTTTCATGATTATTAAAATTTAGGACCAGACCCACCTTTCTTAGTGCTTCTTATTCATTATCCGAAATTTTCAACTCGATGTAGCTATTCGTGTGAAAATAAGTTTACAAATGAAAAGTGTCGGTAAGGTAGGAATCCGGTCACGTGACCCACTCGTCACATGGCCTTAAGGCAAGTAACATTTCGTAGGAATCGCCAAAAAACGTAGATGTTGAATATAATATTTCTAAATTACTAATTCGAAAATTAAAAAATGGTTCTGTTTAGTATTTTATTCCTCATTAGGTACAAGGAGCCCCCTGCTGGCAAGGGTCGACGGCAGCAGTCTGGTGGTCCCTCAACTGCGTGAGGGGAAGTTGGGTAGTGGGAGGCAGAGCAAGGGAGTAGAACAAGTAGGTAGACCGCGATCAAATGGCCACTGCCCCACGTACCTAACTTCTCACCACATTCATGGTATATGGAAATGGGTAAAGCTAATCTCCTCGAATGAACTAGCGGATTCTCGCGAACACGGAAGATAAGAGAAACGGGATCGTTGCCTCGTGCAATGAAGAAACTCGCTTCAGAGACCAACTTTTTCTGGCAAAAAGTTTAGCCTCAGTAATTAATTAAGTCATTAAGAACCTGAGATTCCTTAGTGGCAGATCTTAACATCGTTATAAAATTATTTCTTTTTTTAATCTTTTTTTTATCTTTCTTAATTTAGTATAGTCATTGACGCTATAATTAAATACCGATTTTTAATTGAGGAAGATTTTTATTCCTCTGAGGTTAGAAATGATTTCATTTTTAACATAAAATCTTTTATAAACAGAATAAAACAATCTGATGCTGAAATTTTAAAATTTATTTCAACCAAAAAGGTGATTTTTTCGCCATAAAAGATAAATTTTCAAT
Source organism: Andricus curvator (assembly GCA_932195095.1). Classification (NCBI taxonomy): domain Eukaryota; kingdom Metazoa; phylum Arthropoda; class Insecta; order Hymenoptera; family Cynipidae; genus Andricus; species Andricus curvator. Next base: position 54,924 of record CAKNYM010051505.1, read on the forward strand.
CCAAAAAAGACGAATTTTCGACAAAATAGTTGAGTTTTGAAACAAATTGTGCAATTTTCAACCTACAACAATGAACTTTCAATCAACAAACATGAATTTTCAACCAAATGGTTGAATTTGGAAAATCATAAAGATGAAACTTCAACCAAAAACTGTTGCATTTTTCACCGAGTTGTTGAATCTTCAAGCCAAAAAGATAAATTTTTTATAAGACAGTTGAATTTTCGACCAAGAAAGATGAATTTTCAACCACGAATTTTTCTACAAAAAAAGATGAATTTCCAACGAAAAATGTAATAGTATTTCAATGAAAAAAATTAATTGTCAATCAAATATTTCAAGTTTCAACCAAAAAGTTGAATTTTCTACCAAAGAATCGAATTTTCTACCAAACAATTACATTTTCAACAAAAAGTTTAATTTTCCACCAAAAAAGATGAATTCTTCACAAAAAACGTAATA
>CAKNYM010051505.1:55395-69789 GCA_932195095.1 Andricus curvator
AAATGATGAATCTTCAACTGGAATACAGTTACATTTTCAGTTAAAAAAGTTAATTTTCAACAAAAAAGAAAAACTAATTTTCAACCAGTGATGAATTTTCAACTAAAATGATGAATCTTCGACAACAACAAAAAATGATTTTTTAACAAAGTGGTTCAATCTTCAACCAAGTTGAGGTATATATTTCAACCAAAAAAAGATGTTAATTTTGAATCAAAAACAAAAAGTCAACTTTCTGCCAAAATAGTTGCAAATTTATCTCCTTTGTTAAAAATTTAACTATTTTTTCGGAAATTTTTTGTTGTTGTTGTTAAATGTAACTGTTATTTACCTGAAATTAAAATATTTTTTAGTTGAAAAATCAACTATTACATTTTTCGTTGAAAATTCAATTACTTGCTTAAAAGCGGAACTATTTTGTTAAAAATTAACGCTTTCGGTTGAAGATTCATATCTTTAGTTAAAAATGTAACAATTTTGTTAAAAATTCGTTTTTTTGTGTTGAAAATTAAATTTTTTAATTCGGGGGGTCATATTGATCCTTTATTTCTGGATCCTAAAGCCAATCACAACATCAACTACGAAGAATCTATTAAATTTTTTAACTAAAAATTTAACTTTCCCAGTTTTTGTAGAAAACTGGTATTTTTCAGTTGAAAATTCGTCTTTTTCGCAATTATTTGATTAAAATATCGGTTTTGGTTGAGGATTCTACTTTTTTTTTAATTTATTTTTTTTATTGAAAATTAATTTTTAAAGTGAAAGTTGAACTATTCGATTTTTGGTGAAAAATCAATCTTTTTTGGTTGAAAATTCAAATATTTAGTTGAAAATTCATGTATTTTATTAAAAATTTTACTTTTTTGGTAGTTAAATTGTATTTTGAAAAAAAATTAAGATAATTTCAGGAAGATGGAAAATCGACAAAGAAAATAGAGGTTTGAAACATGATTTATGAAGAAATATTTAGAAAACCTTGAAAGAGGGAGACTGCTTCTTCGTTCATTTTCACTCAGAAGCTAATTGGCCCTCGCCTCGTACCGGAAGGGCAAAGGCAATAATTAGTTACGATCATTTATCGCAATCGAACGACATACAATACAATTAGTACATTGAAGCACCTACTGCAGAATTCTCGCCCACGAAAAAAAAAATCAAAGACCGATCGATATCTCGTAAAAATCCTTATTTGGAGATCAGGAATACGGGAAATCGGTGTTTTCGTCATCAATCTTGCTTACGCGAGTGAGCATTTACAATAATGGTCTCATGAATTATTTACATTCAGAAAATATATCGCTTCAAACCAATTGATTGTTTTTTGAAATTCCAGTCATTACAGATCCGTCAACAATATCTCAAATCGTCACGAAAAGAATGATTCGTGACAGATAAGGAATTTAATATTTGATTATTAATTTAATAATAAAACATTCATACAGTGATATTTTTGTTGAGAAAAACTAATTTGAGAATTTTCGTTTTGTAAAAATATTAAAAGTTTTATAATTTAATCAAATTTTAATCAATTTGAAAGCTCTTTGATTTGAGAAGTTCATAATTTAAAAATTTGTAAGATTAATCGGTTCCAGAGTTTGCCATAGTATTAATTAAAAATTCACAAATAATTTTGTTATACAATTTTTTCGGAAATTTTGAGATAAATTACCTTTTTCAAAATGACAGACTTCACAGTCTAAAATCCTCTCAAAACAGGGGAAATAGAGTAATTTTTCACAAAAATACGAAAATAATGGGGGGATACATTATTTTAAATAAAATTAATGTTCATTCTCTATTGAATTCAATATGAAACGCTTTAAATTAATAAGACATACTTGAATTTTTTATAAAAACTCGAAAAGATGAATTTTCAACAAAAAAGATCATTTTCAACCAAGAAATATGAATTTTCGAACAAACAGGTACATTTACAACCAACAAGTTGAACTTTCAAGCTAATGTGACGAGATTTGCTCGAATTTTCAAACAAAAAAGATTAAACTTCAACCACAAACAGTTGCATTTTCAACCAAATAGTTCAATTTTCAAGCAAAAAAAAAATGTTTTTTTATAAGACAATTAAATTCTCAATAATATAAGTTGAATTTTCAACAAAAATTTCATTTTCAACTAAGAAAGATGAATTCTCAACAAAAAATGTTGTAGTTGATATTTCAAACAAAGAAGATTGCAATTTTAAACAAAAAACAGTTGAATTCAACCAAGTAGATGAATTTTCAACCAAAAGATGTAAATTCTCTATGAAAAATGTAATAGATGATATTTTAAACAAAAAAATATGTGAAATTTTAATTAAAAACAGTTAAATTCTTAACCAAAAGAGCTAGATTCTTTTTCAATCAAACAGCTGAATATTTAACCCAAAAAGATCACATTTCTACAAAAATAGATGAATTTAAAAAAAAAGACGAATCATCAACAAAATTTTCGACAAAAAAGTTCATTTTCAACCAAATACTTGAAGTTCCAAAAAAGACCAATTTTCTTCCAAAAATGGAATAGTTAAATTTTTAATCAAAGAAATGAACTTTTAACAAAGTAAATTAATTTTGAAACAAGTAGTTGAATGTTCAACGAAAAAATTTTTTTTTGAACTAAGTAGTTGAATCATGAACCAAAACAGATTACCTTTCCAACCAAACCTTGGTGTTTTTAACCATAAAAGTTTATATTCTACCAGAAAAAAAAACTTCGACCAAAAAGGTGAATTTTCAATCCGCAAAAATATTGAAAATGAATTTAATTTGGTTGCGGATTCAACTATTTTGGTAAAAATTCGTCCTTAATGGTTAAATTCAACTGTTTTTCATTTTAAATTAAAATCTCTTTCGGCTGAAATTTCAAATATTGCATTTCTTGTTGAAAATTCATCTGTTTATGTTACAAAATAATTTTTTTCATTTAAAATTTAACTACTGGGTTAAAAAATCAACTGTTTGGTTGAAAATTAACTTTTTTGTTGAAAATTTTAATTTTCCGGCTGAAAATTCAACTGTTTTGTAAAAAATTGTTGGTAGAAAATTTATCTTTTTTTGTTTAAATTCAACTATTTGTTTGAAAATTGGTCTTTTTGGCTTGAATTCAACTATTTTTGATTACAAATTAAAGTTTTTTATAGTAATACCCACTAATACATTTTCCCTTGAAAATTTATTTGTTGTTGAAAATTTACCTGTCGCATTTTCTATTCAAAATTTCTCTTTTTTAGTTGAAAATTCTACTACTTGGTTGAATTTCTAACTACTTTGTTAAAAATGGATTTTTTGGTTGAAGTTTTATCATTTTAGTTAAAAATTCATCTCTTTAGTTTAAAATTTAACTATTTTGTTAAAAAAATGTTTTATTTTTTTGTAATTTTAAAAGCTTTCAAAAGAATGAAAAATTGTCCTAAAATTTCTAGGAAATTTTGCATGATTCTTTAATTTAAAAAATGAATTTTGAAAGAAACTTTGAAAACATATCAAAACATATTAAACGATTTCAAAAAAGGTTGAAAAGAAATCTGAAAGATTTGAAGGAAATTTTTATAACTTGGAAAGATTTTTCAAACATTTTAGGAAAACTTCAAAAAATTAAACATTTGATTACAGATTACCTTTTCAACCAAACCTTGGTGTTTTTAACCACAAAAGATTATAATTCTAACAAAAAAGATGAATTTTCAACCAAAAAGGTGAATTTTCAATCCAGAAAAAAAGGAAAAACTATTTGGTTGGAAATTTGCGTAATTTGTCGAAAATCCGTATTATTTGGAAGAAAATTGATCTTCTTCGTTGAAAATAAACTGTTTTGGAGAAAGCAGGTCATTTTGATTTGAAAATTCATCTTTCATGGTAGAAATTTAATCTTTTTTGGTTAAAAATGCAACTTTTAGGTTGAAAATGAATTTAATTTGGTTGCGGAATCAACTTTTTTTTTTCATTCGTCCTTATTGGTTAAATTCAACTGTTTTTTATATTAAATTAAAATCTCTTTTGGCTGAAATGTGAAATATTGCACTTCTTGTTGAAAATTCATCTGTTTATGTTAGAAAATATTTTTTTTATTTAAAATTTAACTACTGGGTTAAAAATTCAACTGCTTGGTTAAAAATTAACTTTTTTGTTGAAAATTCAAATGTTTTGTAAAAAATTCCTTTTTTTCAATTCAAAATTATTTTTTTTTTTAATGAAAATTGAACTATTTCATGTTTGGTTAAAAGTTTATCTTTTCCACTTTGAAAATTCAACTATTTGTTTAAAAATTTATGTAATTTGTCGCAACATAAACAAATTTTGCAGGGAAGATCACAATCGAGATCACTTTGTGGCGAATCTTGCGAAAGTCGAGAGTAATTTCACGAATACGGCTTGTGGCAGCTTGTGGGACCATTGCAACATTTTTATTTATTAGGATTGCACGCCGTGCGTGGGTATTTACTAGTTGCTGCTTTATACCTTGACCGAGAAAGGAAATCCACTCCACAAACTATCGTAAATTTGTACACATATATATAATCAATCAGAATTCATTTCTGAGTTCTCTCTATTTTTTTTAGAAAATTTCGGTAGCATTCTGAATCACTCTTCATTCTCATTTTACGCACGTAATCTACGTTCAACAGACTTTCAACTCCTCAAGCATAATAAATACATGAAGACGTCATTCTAAAACCTAAACAAATACTTTCTTGGATATTTTAATTGGTTTTCATTTCAGGCTTTACACTCTTTCCCCTATTCTCCTATTTCCCCCCTTTATTTAAATTCCTCTTTTCTCCCCGGTTTACAAAAACATTTCTGCTTTTTCCTGTTCGGCTCGTTTTTTGCTTAAATTTGATCTGAATTAATAAACCCCTGTGAGAAAATCCCACCATTTTTTGTGGAAAAGTCTCCTACTATAATTCTGGTTCAGAAATTATCACTTCTGGTTAGAAATTCTACTATTTGGTTAAACGGGTAATTATTTTGTTGCAAATTCAACTGTTTTGTTGAGTAGTCGTCTTTTTGGATAGGAAATTTTTCCGTTTGGAATAAAAATTGATTTGTAGAAAATGCCATTTTTGTTAAAAACTCATCTCTTTAGTTGAAAATATAACTGTTTTGTTTAAAAATATTTTTTTTTTAATAGACTATTTTAACCGAAATTATAACCATTCAATTTTTGGTAGAAAATTGATCTCTTTTCTTTAAATTCAACTATTTTTTTGAAAATTGGTCTTTTTTTGCTTGAATTCAACTCTTTTTGATTACAAATTAAAGTTTTTTAAAGTAATACCCGCTAATACATATTCCGTTGAAAATTTATTTTTTTTTGAAAATTTACCTATTGCTTTTTCTAATCAAAATTTTTTTTTTAGTTGAAAATTCTACAACTTGGTTGAATTTTTAACTACTTTGTCGTAAATGGATTTGTTGGTTGAAGTTTTATCATTTTAGTTAAAAATTCATCTCTTTAGTTTGAAATTAAACTATTTTGTTAAAAGAATGTTTTCTTTTTTTGTTAAAAATTCATTTTTTTTTCTTAAAATGTGGCTATTCCATTTTCGTTTGAAAATGTTCAATTTTCAACAAATTTTGAAACTATATAAGAATTTTAAAAGCTTTCAAAAGAATAAAAAAATTGTCTTACTAGGAAATTTGAAAAATGAATTTAGAAAGAAACTTTAAAAAAATATCAAAACATATTAAACGATTTCAAAAAAGTTTGAAAAAAAATCTGGAAGATTTGAAGGAAATTTTTATAATTTGGAAAAATTTTTCCAACATTTTAGGAAAACTACAAAAATTTGAAACAATTTCAAAAAATCTAAAACAAAATGTAGATTTTCGAAGATTTATAAATAAATTTTTGGAGCTTTTTAAGGATTTTTAAAGGTTTCAAGATACTAAAAAAATATTATCAAGATTCCTGGGAAAATTTAAAATGATTTTTATTATGAAAAATTATTTTTAAGAGAATATTTAAAAAGATTTTGAAACATTTCAAAAGATTTTCAAAATTGTCAAAGAAACAATCTGAAAGATTTTAAGACAATGTTAGAAATGATTTAAGTCAGTTTAAAAGATATGCAGGAATTTTAGACGTTTTAAAGAGATTAAAAATATTTTTAAATATCTTCCAAGCATTTACAAGTACTGAATACCTTTTTAACTGACCTACAAAATCCTGTAAAATAAAAAAACTATCTTAAAAAATTTCTAACTACTTGTTCTACATATCTGAAGTATGTAAACATATTTTTCAATTTTCTCAAGAAACCAAGGAGAATTTGGTTTGAAAATTCATCTCTTTTGGTAAAAATTAAAAATTTTGTTGTTTATAAATACAACTGTTTGGTTAAAAATTAATCCATTTTAGATGAGGATTCAACTATTTTATTGAAAATTAATCTTTTTGGATTAATTCAATTTTTGATTACAAAATATAATCTTTTTTTGCTGAAATATCAATTAATATTTAATATCTACTATTTTATTGAAAATTAATCTTTTTTAGATGAAATCAATTTCTTGATTGAAAAATACATCTTTTACAGTTGAAATATCAATATTTACTAATTTTTAATATCTATTTCGTTGAAAATTCGTCTTTTTTAGTAAAAAATTAATCTGCTTGATAGATAATTCAACTATATGGTTGAAAATTAACATTTCTGCTTGAGAATTTAACGATTTCGTTGAAAATTTGTCTTTTTTTAATGAATTCAACTGTTTTTGATTAAAAATGTAATATCTTTGTTTCAAAATTCAAAAATTTGGTTAAAAATGAACTTTTTGTTGAAATTTTGATTTGAGATGTCAGAAAGGTTCAAAAATCTTTTTTTAATTTTCTCAAGAATCTTAGAAAAATAATATTTATATAAATTTAAAAATAAATAAACTTGTAAAATAGTAATTCGAAATTTTTACTTTTTATCAACAATTATTTTTCCTCTCAATTATAATTATTCATATTATCATTTATTATTATTTATTATTATTTATTATTATTTATTATTATTTACTATTAGTTATTATTATTTATTATTATTTATTATTATTTATTATTAGTATTCATTTTTTAAATTCAAATTCAAAAATTTTAAATGAAAATTAAATTAAAAACCATAAAAGAAAGTTATACAGATTTCTTGTTATGAATCTCATAATAGAAATGAGTACGCAAATTGTGGAACTTGAAACGTAAACGTCCACCTACGCATTTATTGTACTTCTCTGGTTACAGTATTATTTTCTAATGTGCACCAGCCTTCGCGGTCTTTGCTCTTCGTTCACCGCTCGGACCACAGTCGCCATCTGTATTATAAATCACAAACCAAAGCCTGCAACCACCGTCGGCAATACAGGAATCTACGACTTACCGCAAATAATGCCGGTAAGGAAGGAACCTTTAATTTCAAATTTCATTTTTTTGCTTAGTATTTTATCGTATTTTACCTAAAATTGATTCCAAAGAATAGAAAGTAATTTTTACACAAATTTTTGTTTAATAAAAAATATAATTTTTTTTCATGGCTGCCATTCTTTTGGAAATTTTTTGACCAGATTATAAATGGCCAGAGTCGAGGCAGAAACTTATTAAAAATGCCCTCCAACAGTAGGAGCTGTATACAAATTTTTTTCGGTTTGTTGTAAACTAATTAGTGTACAAAAGTTATATAGTTACTATTTGAGGCAATGAAGTACTTTTGACCCACATTTTTAGAAATAAATGTAAGTAAAAGAATGTTTAATTGAAATTAGAGGAAGTTAAACATGAATTATTAATTATTTATAACAATTTTATAAACAAATTTCTCATCAGGCCGTTTTCCAATATAAATATTTCGCTTTTTCTAGTAGAATCAAGTGTTGATAATAATGGTTCCTCGCTGTAATAAAGTGGCATGAGACAAGAATTATGCATTATTTAAACAAACTTAATAAACAAATGCATCATTCGGCCAGTTTTCAGTAGACAAATTTCGTTTCTTGATCAGAATCAACTAATACATCTTTCACTGATAGTAATTTACTATAGATATTGTTATTTTTAATCACAATCATTCATTGTTTAAACAAATTAATTCAACAAATACATCATTCTTCCATTTTTCAGTAAACAAGTTTCGCTTCTTTAGTAAAATGAACTACGAGTCTCTCCCCAATCTTCTTCTGCTATGGATATTGTGCTATTCAATAATATTGTTAATTATTTAAACAAATTTAATAAACAAATGTATCATATTGTAATCATCCTTAATTATAAAAAGAAAGTAATTAAGGACTTGCACTGAAAAACAAATTTCAGTTGATTATCCTGAAAAAATAAAAAAATGTTAGCTGAAGATTGGTCAGAAGGTGAATTTGTTTATAATGCTTGTTTAAAAAAGAAGAATTATTGTTATTTAAAAGCACAATATCTATAGTAAACGACCATCAGCGAAAGACGTATAATTGATTCTGATCAATAAACGAAACTTATCTAATGCAAGCAGGCCGAATGGTGAATTTGTTTATTAAATTTATTAAAATAATACACAATTGTTGTCTAATAACATATTATTACAGCGTAACACCATTGCTAACATACCAATACTTGATTCTCCTAGAAAAAATTAAATATTTCTATTGGAAAATGGCCTGATTATTAGGAATTTGTTTATTAAATTTTTATAAATTATAAATAATTCATGTTGAACTTTTTCCAATTTTAACTAAAAATTCTTATACTTGCATTTCCTTCCAGAAATGTGCACTTTTTTCATTTAATTTGATAAGTAATAATGCACAATTTCATAGACATTTTTTTTTTTTTTTTTAACTTGCAAATCGAATGAAAATTAAAATTTAAAATAAATATTACAGATTTAATTTTGCTCTTAATGGTGTTCTTTCAAAAATTCTAAAGGAACCAAGGGATTTTTAAAACTTACCTTGCGTCGCCACCTCTGCGGCGCAAAAGGGGAAAAAAAGTATTAGTCACTATAATAATGACATAATAACATTTTCATTTTTTTTTCATTTTCATTTTCATTCTCATTTTTTTGAAACCAGGGGTTGAATTTTCAAAAAGGAAGAATAATACATTTTTTGATATGATTCTTAATATAACTTTCAGATAATTTTCTGTTTTGTTGAACAAGCGAATTTCGATTATATAAAATAAAAATTAATCCAATTTCTTTCCTCATTTAAAATCATTAAAAAAATCCAATTCCTGATTTTCGAAGTGCCTGATTCATAAATGAGTGAGGCCATGAACTATTTTTGATAGATCTCTCTGAATATTTATTTAGAAGCAAAATGTAAATCTCAAGCACCATCGCACTGAGAATAACAATTTTCAGTGGTTTTTTAACCGCTAGAAGGAAACTAATTGATTCTTCAAGTAATGAGTGACGTGACTAAATCAACTTTCAACTTCTTGAACTCCGACATTTGAATTTAAACAAAAGTGATTATTGACGTCAATGTAAAAGTAAATAAAAAAATTATTTATATTCTGGTAGATAAATATAAAACAGGAAAGGTTCAGCAGAGTATCAATTTACAAAGGTCATTGATTTTTGTCTGACAGTGGAAATTTAAAAATTGCAATTTATTGCGGTATTTGCAAGATTTGGAAATTGTTGATTAAGCGAATGGAGTCATCAAACTGATAAGGAAAGAATGCAGGTAGTGCTTTTTATTATCATTAAAACGAATCTTAATTCTTTTTCTAGAATTTTAATTTTGCAATGTTAAAAAACTAGAAGATAAATTATAATTATTGTTAAAAAACCAAATTATATCTTCTTTCTTTATAGAAATAAAATTTCAATTGAGTCCTTATTAAAGGCACCACATAGTTGAATTTTCAACCTGCAAAAAGAATGTTTAAACTAAAACACGAATTTTTAATAAAAGTTGAATTTCAACAAAGAAAGCAAGAAGCTGAACCAAATTGGGGAATTTTCAACCTAAAAATATGAATTTTCAATAAAATAGTTAATTTTCAACAGAATAGTTGAATTTTCAAATAAAAAATGCATTTTCTGCCAAAAGAGATACATTTTTAACAAAAAAATTAATTTTTTAGCAAAAAGTTGAATTTTTAACCAAACTGTTTACATTTCTGAACAAAAAGACGAATTTTCTACAATACAGTTGAATTTGTAACCCAAAAATATGAATTTTTAACAAAATAGTTTATTTTCAACAAAATTATTGAATTTTCAATTTAAAAAAGTCAGTTTTCAAGCTAAAAAGTCGAATTATTTTAAAAACATTTGACTTTTAAACCCGGAAAAATTAATTTTCAGAAAAAAGTTTATTTTCAACCAAAAAAATTGAATTTTCAACAATAAAAAACACACATTTTTAATAAAACTTGAATTTTCAACAAAGCAAGAAAAAATATTGAACTAAATTGTGAAATTTTCAATTGAAAAAGACGATTTTTTTACAGAAGAGTTGAATTTTCAACCCAAAACTATGAATTTTGAACAAAAAAGTTCATTTTCAAACAAAAAGTTGAATTTCAACCAAACTGTTTAAATTTCTAACCAAAAATAGGATTTTTCTACAAAACAGTTAAATTTTCAACCAAAAATATGAATTTTCAACAAAATAGTTGAATTTACGGAAAAATAGTTGAATCCTTAACCAAACAGGTTCATTTTCAACCAAACAGTTGCATTTTCAACCAAAAAAGATTTAATTTTTACCAAAAGAGATGAATTTTCAAGCCAGAAAGTCAGATTTTCAACCCGAAAACATAAATCTTCAACAAAAAAGTTAATTTTGAACCAAACAGTTAATTTAATTTAATTTTTTACTAAAGTAGTGGAATTTTACCCACAAAAAATTAATTTTCAACCAAAAATGGAATAGTTAAACATTCAGATCAACGAGGTAGTTGAATTTTAAACTAATAATTAAAGATTAATTCTGAAAAAATATAATAGTTGATAATTCGGTAAAAAAATTTCGATTTTAAATAAAAAACAATTGAATTCAACCTAAAAAGACGAATTGTCAATAAAATAGTTGAACAATCTACCAAAAACAAATTAATTTTTAACCAAACAGTTGCATTTTTAACCAAGAGAGATGAATTTTTAAACTAAAAAGACAAATTTGTAACTAACAAATATTTTTCAGTCAAGAAATAAATTAAATTTAATCGAAATTGTGAAATTTTCAAGCCAAAAAGGTTGATTTTCTACAAAACAATTGATGACCTTCAACAAAAAAATAATTTTGTTCACAAAGTAGTTCATTTTCCAACGAAGTAGTTGCATTTTTAACCAACTAAGATGACTTTTTAATAAAATAGTTGAATTTTCAACAAAATAATAGAATTTTCAACCAAAAGAGATAAATTCTGAACCAAAAATATATCAGTAGATTTTTCAATTATATAGAATTAACATTCAATCAAAAAAGATTGCTTTTCAACAAAAAGATGAATTCTCATCCAAAAAAAAAACGAATTTTGAACCAAAAATATAATAGTAGACTTTTCAATTAAAAAGAATTAACTTTCAACTAACATCAAAAAGATGAATTTTATAACATAAGGTGAATTTTCAATCCAAAAAGACCAATTTTCATTCCAAACAGACAAATATTCAACAAAAAAGTTGAATTTTTGACGAAAAAAGATGACTTTGCAACAAAAATAGTCGAATTCTCAACAAAATAATTAAATTTTCAAACAAATATTAGAATTCTTAACCAAAAGAGGTGAGTTCTAAACCAAAAATATAATAGTAGACTTTTCAATTAAAAAGCATTAACTTTCACCCAAAAAGAGTTGGATTTTCTTATTGGGTTCTATTAATTCAGTTTGCATTTAAGCAAAAAGCAACAAAAAGGGGGAAAAAGAGAAATTGTTTTAAAAAGGGGGAAAGAGGGGAATAGGAGAAAAACTGTGAAGTCTGAAGCCTTCTTTTGAAATATAAATTGAAATATAAATTAATGTAAAACAATTCAAATTTCTAAAGGTATTTCATGATTATCTTTCATGAGGATATAAAGAACTCAAAAGAAAATAGATTTAAAAAAGTTGAAGTCCCAAAAAGGAAAATCTTCTTCATAGAGAAATTGACGAATGTTATCTAGTCTTAAAGTAAATGAGAAAAGAAAGTGAGGTTTAAAAAATGTAAAACGATGAACGTATCACCGGATATGGAGAGATAAGAATATCAATGGAAAGAACTCATGACAAACGGTGACTAAAATCCAAGGAATTTTCAACAAAATACATTCATTTTCAATAAAAAAAATTTAATTTTTAACCAAATAGTTGAATTTTTTACCAAATGAGTTTTTAAACCTAAAAAACAAATTTGCAACAAAACAGGTGAATTTTCAACCAAAAAATTACTTTTTCTCAAAATTGTTAAATTTTTTACAACGCAGATTAATTTTTAACTAAATAATGGAATTTTCAACCAAGAAGATGAATTTGCTACCGAAAAAGATCAATTTTCAACAAATTACATGAATTTTCAATCAAGTAGTTGAGTTCTCAACTAAAAAAGATCAATTTTTAGCCAAATAGTTCAATTTACAACAAAAAAAGGAATTGTTACATTTTCAATTGAAAAAAATTAATTTTTTAACAGAAAAATAAATAAATTTTCAATAAAATAGTTAAATTTTGAACTAAAATAATGCATCTCTGACAACAAAAATTGAACAAAGTAGTTTAACTTTCAATAAAGTGGTTGAATTTTCAACCAAGAGTATTAAGTTTGTACCAAATGTAATAAATAAATTTTCAAGCAAGAAGATTAATTTTCGAACAAAAAAAAAGTTTAACAAGATACATGAATTTTCAACCAAATAGTTAAATTTTTAATAAAATAGTTTAATTTTAAACTAAAAATATGTATGTTTAAGCAAGAATCTTAATTTTCTACAAAAAAAAATGAAATTTAAACAAAATACATTAAGTTTAAATTACAAAGACAATTTTTAACTAGAAATTGAACAGTTAAGTTTTCAGTTTAAAAAATTCATTTTTAATCGAAAAAACTAATTTTCAACAAAATAGTTGAATTTTTAACCAAACAATTTTTCACTGAAATGAAGAATCTTCAACTAGAAAAATGAATTTTTAACGAAGTAGTTAAATCTTTAACTAATTTGCTACCAAAATAGTTGAATTTTCGGCCTATAAAGACGAATTTTCAACCAAAAAATGACTTTTTAACAAAATTGTTCAATTTCCTACAAAGTAGATCAATTTGTCACCAAATAGTTAAATTTTCAACCAAAGAAATGAATTTTTAACGAAGAAGATTAATTTTCTACGAAAAAGACCAATTTTTAACAAAACACATGGATTTGCTACTAAAAAAGATCAATTTTTTAACCAAAATAGAATCAGTTAAATTTTATGTTGAAAAAATTAATTTTTCACAAAAAAAAACTAATTTTCAACAAAATATTAAAATTTTCAAGCCAACCATTTTAAAATAAAATCAAGAATCTTCCACTAGAAAAATGAATTTATAACAAAGTAATTAAATTTTTAAGTAAAAAAGATAAATTTTCAAATAAAAATGGAATACTTGAATTTTCAGTTAAAAAATTAATTTTCATCCAAACCAAAAAACGAATTTTAAACAATATATTTTCTTTTCAACCCAGAAAATAAATTTGCTACCAAAATAGTTTAATTTTCCAACTAAAAAACAAATTTTTAACCAAAAAAATGACTTTCTAACAAAATTGTTGAATTTCCTACAAAGTAGATCAATTTTTCACCAAATAGTTGAATTTTCAACGAAGAAGATTTATTACCTACCGAAAAGACAAATTTCCAACAAAATGCATGAATCTTCATCTAAGAATATTAATTTTTAATCAAAAATGAAACAGTTAAATTTTCATTCAAGAACATTAATTTTCAACAGAAAAAAAAAACAAATTTTCGAGAAAGTAGTTGAAAACTGTTTGGATTACATATGACCGCGGATTAGCTGGATTATTCTGGATTACAGGTGGATTACTTCGGATTAGAACTAGACTACTTTAGATTTCAAGTGGATTACTCCGTTTTACAAGTGCATTACTTTGGATTAGAACTGGACTAATATAGAATACAAGTGGATTAATCTAGATTACAAGTTGATTACGTCAGATTAAAACTTTACTACTCTAGATTAAAAGTGGATTACTCTAGATTACAAGTGGATTATGTGGATTGAAAGTGAATTGCTCCGGCTTACAAGTGAATAACTTCAGATTAGAAGTGGATTATCTGGAGTACAAGTGGATTATCCGGATTACAAGTGGATTACTTCGTATTAGAACTGGACTAATATAGAATACAAGTGGATTAATCTAGATTACAAGTTGATTACGCCGGATTAGAACTGTACTACTCTAGATTAAAAGTGGATTACTCTAGATT
>CAKNYM010051505.1:69799-98421 GCA_932195095.1 Andricus curvator
GGATTAGAACTGTACTACTCTAGATTAAAAGTGGATTACTCTAGATTACAAGTGGATTATCTGGATTAAAATTGAATGACTCCGACTTACAAGTGGATAAATTCAAATTAGAAGTGGATTAATTCGGATAAGAACTGGACTAATATAGATTAGGTGGATTACTCCGGATTACAAGTGGATAACTCCGTCTTACAATTGGATTACTTTGGCTTACAAGTGAATTACTTCGGATTAAAAGTGGACTACTTTAGATTAAAAGTAGATTACAAGTGTATTACTCTGGATTAAAAGTGAATTACTCTAGATTACAAGTGGATTAAGCTGGATTAGAACTGGACTACTCGAGATTGTAGGCGAATTACTCTAGATTACATGTGGATTACCAGAATTACAAATGGATTACTCGAATTACAAGTGGATTACTTTGGATAAGAACTGGAATACTCTAAATTCCAAGTGAATTACTCTGATTAGAACCAGACTAATCCAGATAAAAAGTGGATTACAAATGTATTACAACGCATTTTAAATGGATTTTTCGAGATAAGAACTGGACTACTCTATATTTTAAGTGGATTAGCGCGGATTATAAGTTGATTACCCCGGATTACAAGTGGATTACCAGATTACAAGTGGATTAGCCGGATTACAAGTGGATCACCCAGATTACAAGTGGATTACTTCGGATTACTTAAATACTTTGGTTATAAGTGGATTACTCTGATTACACTGGATTACCAGTTCGGATAACTGAGCGGTCCAGCAGATTACAAGAGTTGCCCCCCCCCCCCCCCAACCCTGAATATAAAAATTCATCTGATCTGATTTTATAAATTTTATATGATTTTATATCGTGGGTGTGGTGAGCCCACACTTGTAGTTATTTACTACAAGAAATTATCCACCTAGAAACACTACCCGAATCGGGTAGTGTCACGCCTACCCTGAAAGGGAAATGGCTTAATGGTATACAATCTGATCTGATTTAAATTAAATTTATAAATAAATTTCTGGATTCTGGAGGACTTCCGTTTTCGAATAGAGCACAAGCCGACAGCCGACAGGCTTGATTGAATTATTTGATAATCTCGAATTCCTTGGAGAACCTTGTCAAGTTGGATGATCCGATAATTACACGACGACCTGGCTTGAACACTGGTTGCCTTCATAGACACGTAACTCGGTTAGTCGGCTGACTTTTTTGTACTTCTCTTGCAAAGTGCTCGCCATTCCGCTTTCTGTTGTGAGACAAATCTTACGGGTCGTTGAATTTTCAACAAATAAAAAAAACTAATTTTAGACCAAACACTTCCATTTACAGTAAATAGTTGAACTTCCAAACAAACGAAACGGATTTCTGACCTAACAGTTGAATTTTCTACCTTGAAAGACGAATTTTCAACCAAGTGGTCGGATTTTCAAACAAAAAAGAATTAACTTCAACAAGAATAAGAATTTTTTAGAATACAGTTGAATTTTCAAAGAAGAAAGACGAATTTTCAACAAAGGAGTTGAATTTTCGCAAAAAAATGACTTTCTTTACAAAAGATTTCAATTTTCAACAAAAGAATTGAATTTTCAACAAAATAGTTTAATTTTGAATCATGCAGTTGATTTTTCGACCTACAAAGATGAATCTTTACTCAAATAGTTGAATTTTTAACCTACAAGGATGAATTCCCAATCCAAGAATACGAATTTTTTGAAGACAATTGAATTTTCAATTTAAAAGAACGTATTTTTGATCGAAAAAGACGAATTTTTAACAAAAACATCAAATTGTTGATCGAGTAAAATTAAAAAAAAAATAGTTTAGTTTTTAAATAAAAAAATTAAATTGTTACAAAACATTTGAATTTTCAACTAAAACGACGAATCTTCAACAACGAGAAATGAATTTTCAACAAAGAAGTTCAACTTTTAAGCAAGCGGTTGAATTTTTAATTTTAAAAAATATTCTCAACGAAAAATATAATAGATGATATTTCAACTACAAAGAATTTTAATTTTTAATAAAAAACAGTCGAATTTCACCAAAAAAGACGAATTTTCAAGAAAATAGTTGAATCCTCAACCAGACCAAACAATTTTTAACCAAACAATTGCACTTTTCAGAAAAAAGGATAACATTTCTACAAAAAAAATTAATTTTCAACCAAGATAGAATTTTTAATTCGAGATAGAAAAAAATGTCAACAAAATTGTTGAATTTTGCACCAAAATAATAAAATTTTTAACCCAGAAAGACGAATTTGCAGTTCAAAAAATTTATTTTCAACCAAAAGAAACAAATTTTCCAAAAAATGATTAAATATTTAACATAAGAGATGCATCCTTAAACTAATAAAATGAATTTTTAAAAACGTAATTTAACCTTCGACCAAGTAGTTTAATTTTCAACCAAGAAGATTCGTTTTCTATCAAAAAAGAGGACTTTACAACAAGATACATAAATTTTCAACCAAATAGTTGAATCTTAAACTAAAAGCGATCCATTTTTAACCAAAAATGGAATAGTTAAATTTTCAGTTACAAAAATTGATTTTCAAACAAAAGGAAAAAGAAAATTACCACAAAATAGTTCAATCATAAACCAATAAAATGAATTTTTGTCAAATTAGTTCAACTTTAAACCAAGGAGTTGAATTTTCAACAAAAAAATACTAATTTTAAATAAAAATGTTAATGGTCTAATTCTCAACTAAAAACGATCAATTTTCAGACAAAAATGGATTAGTTAAATTTTCAGGTAAGAAAATTAATTTACAAACAAAAAAACTATTTTCAACAAAATAGTTTAATCTTTAACCAAATATTAGAATTCTTAACCAAAATAGATGAAATCTGAACAAAAAATATAATAGAAGACTCTTCAGTTTAAAAAAAAATAACTTTCAAAGAAAAACAGTTGGATTTTCTTATTGGGTTCTATTAATTTAATTCACATTTAAGCGAAAAAAACGAGGAAAAGGGGAAAGTTTCTTGAAAAGAGGGGAGTTCTTTAAAAAAAAGGATAAAGAAGGGTATAGGGGAAAGAGTGTGAATTTTTTATTCAGATTGCAAGACATCGTGATAAAAGAGGGACATGTTTAGAATTTATAGAAATTGTTGCTTTAAAGATTAAAGCGATTTTTTTTTAAATTGTGCAATTAGCCGAATTTTACAATTTGTTTTAGTGTTTAAGAGAAAGAAGATAACGAATTGCAGGGTGACCACTTTTATCACCGGAAAAAATTCCCGGTAATTTCCTGGCTTTTTCCCTGTCTTAAAAAATTCGCGATTTCCCGGTCCAGTGGCCACCTTGAATTAAAGATGAAAATGATCCTCCTGTCCCAGAATTGACATTTCAGGAGGGCGAAATACTAAACAGTATTTTTAAAAGATTAGGTTTAAAATATTAGGTTTAAAATATTAAAACCAACCAGAGAACTTTTTCGAATACTCTCCTGAACGCTAATCGTTTACCATACAATTCTGAACATCCTAAAAATCCTAAAACTATATCACCTAAAAATTGTTCCAGAAAACTGGAAGCTTGCATGATTTTTTTTTGAAGTCACTCTCCTTATTGGATAATCTCTCTATTAATTTCTACCGGATTCCTGAAATTTTAATTAAAAAGGGACTTACCTGGAAGTGGAGGATGATGGTCCAGATTAAACCAAGAGTGAGTTTAGGATTGCCGTCGACGATATCTTCCGCTCGAATATTGACCAGCTTGATTTTCTTGTATCGAAGAAAATCAAGTGCCATTTGCACATTTTGCAGCATGTGGAAACGCATTCGACCCCTTTCCCGAGGCTGAAAAAAAAAGAATAATATAATTATGACTGCCTATAAAAATAAATATAAATATAAATATAAATAAACCGACAGCAGTAGCTGGGTGGTGATTCTCGACTCGTCGAGATCTCGAATGTTAAACACAGACGGGCGCGGTTAGCGCTCGGATGGGTGACCGTTCGTGATTCTCGTTTAGTCGTGTTTTTACTGCGTTTAACTACTTTCGAGAGGGAGTTTTGACCCCGAGGATGGATCTGGACTCGATGCTATCGAATGTTTATATTCAAACTCGTCTGTCGGTAACCGGCTGTGCTCACGTGTTTGGGTTTTATGCAGTTTTCTACTCCTCTGACCAAATTTTCAGGCGAATGCGAACGCTTCTAGTAATCCGAAAACGGTATACATTGGATAAAAACTAATCTAATATAATCTATAAATATAAATTCGAATCGAACTTGTTCAGCCAACTCGTAACTTCATTAGCAAAATTCTGACGCAAAAGTGGATGCATTTAAGTTAGAAGCTTAGATAGTGCGCAAAATCGATCAAAACTACGAATTTAGACATCTAACTATTAAAAGCAATCTAGATATCTGCAAAGGGAATTAATTCATGCTAAAAGGTCGCGTGCTTGGAAAGACATGGAGGCTTCTAGGCTAATTGGTTTATCAATTAATTTTGGTGATCAACCCGGGTAGCCAAAAAACTTCATTTTCAAAATTCCCTGACTTTTTCCTAATTTTTCTTCGACCAATTTTTTATTTTCCCTGACCATTGTTATCCAAAGACCAGCATTTTAATCCTGTAACATTTTTAACATAGATCATTCATGAACGAAAAAAAAATTTCAGGTAATAACTAATTTTTAACAAAAATGTCCAATTTTATACCAAAGAGATGAATTTTCAAAAAATAAAGATTTTTCAGTCAAGAAAGTACAAAAAATTCATCCAAATTAATCAACAATTATTGAATATACGAATTTTTAACAAAAAAAGTTCCTTTTAAACCAAAACATTTGCATTTCCAACCAAAAAAGAAAGAATTTCAAACTAATAAAAAGATTAGTTTTCTACCAAAAAGGCGAGTTTTCAACTTAAAAAGATCAATTTCCAACAATAAATGGGAAAGTTACATTTGCAGCTACAAACTTAATTTCAAGTCAAAAGAAGCGAATATTCAAACAAAAATATTTTTTAATAAAGTGGTTCAACTTTCAACCAAGTAGTTCAATTTTCAACAAAAAAAAAAAGATAAAAGGTCAACGAAAAATGTAATAATTGATGTTTTATCCAAAAAATATTTTTATTTTAGATCAATAACAGTCGAATTCTACTAAAAAAGACGAATTTTCAACTTATACAGTGAACCTTCAACAAAAAAATATTTTTTAACAAAGTAGTTCAACCTTTAACCAAGTAGTTCAATTTACAACCAAAAAGATGGATTTTCAACAAATAATGTAATAGTAGAGAGTTCAACCAAAAAATAGATTTTAATTATCAATAAAAAACAGTTGAATTCAATTAAAAAGGACGAATTTTCAACAAAATAGTTGAATCTTCAACCACAGAAGATTTGTTTTCAACCAAACAGTTGCATTTTCAGGCAAAAAAAAAAGATGAAATTTATACTAAAAGGGAAGAATTTAACCAAAAACAGGAATTTAAAAAAGTAGTTGAATTTTCAACTAAGAAATATTTCAGTTAAGTTTTGAACGTCAAAATATGAATTTTTAAGAAAAAGTTAAGTTTTTGTTACAATAGTTGAATTTTGAACCCAAAAAGACAAATTTTCACCAAAACAGATTAATTTTCATCCAAAAGGGATTAATATAATCGTCAGGTGAAAGAAACTGCAAAAAAAGAGGAATATTAATAGAAGGCAAATAAATTATTACTGGCAACAAGGGTGGTTGCAAAACTTTATTTTCAAAATTCCCTAATTTTTTCTTGACCAATTTTTCACTTTCCCTGACCATTAGTATTCAAATATTAGAATCTTAATCTTGAAACATTTTTAACATATATTCTTTTACAAACCAAATAAATAAAATCAAATTTAAATTTAAAAATTATTCTTGACAGTTATAGTCCCCTGACTTTTGCAAGATTCTTTGCAAAATCCCTGACTTTCCCAGACTAATAAAACTCTCTAACTTTTTCCTGATTTTCAGGATTTCCCTGACCTCCGGCCACCTTGTCATTAATCCACATAATAATTAATATTTATTTATATACTGATACAAAATTGTCCTCCATAAGAGATAACGAATAATTTCGCATGAATGATTCAACGTTTTCTGACTATCTATAGGCTCTTTAGTCTTTATTCCAAAGGAAAAGAGAATTATGAATCCTGATCGTTCACCAATGAAAACTGAACAGACATTGCAGACAATTAAATTCTGCTTTATACGGAGAGGCTTATGGTTACGTTCATTAGCTGAATTTAACGGCTTGTACGTTTGTTTTCAATGATTCTGGGGCAATTTCAAAACCTTATCGTCTCAGTAATTTGTGTTCATTGAGGTGAATAATGTTTTATAAATTTGTTCGATTTACTGATTTGAAGTTCGAAATATTTTGAAAGAGACGAAGGAATTGTCCGTTTTTATTCTCTTTCTAGATTAAACAATCATTTGAGTAATTCTTTGAGAAGAAGCAAGGAATTTAACAATAAATTTTCAATTTAACAATAAATTTTCAATTTAACAATAAATGTTATTTGTTTAAAGGAAGGTGAAGGCCACGTTTATGTAAGTGTGCTTTTTAATAAATGTTTTAACATCACAGAATTTTTTTTAAATTATAAAAACGTTGTTTTGCTGTTTTTTGATTAACAAATCCTTTCCTTAAACGTCTGAAAGGAAGCGAAGAGTTTAGCAATAAATTTTGTTTGTTCACACAGAGGTGATGACCAAGTGTATTTCATCAATGCGCTCTTTCATCAATGCTTTTAACATAACGGAAATTTAAAAAAATGTACAAATTATATTTTGTTCTTTTTAGATTAAAAAATAATTTTCATATGTATTTAAGAGGCAGCAGGAAATTTTTAAATAATTAATATTGTCTGATTAAACGTGAGTGATGGCCAAGAGCTATGATTAATTAAAGAGCGCAACGGCAAACATTTTAGCCATAACCAACTTTCAAACAAATGAAATATTATGTAAAGTTCTTGCTCCCTTACAAATGTTAATGATGATTATTATTTTTTAGTCTAAAAAACGAAACATTCAAATTTTTTTAAATTTCTGTAATGTTAAAAATGTCAACTGAAAAGCGTAACTTCATACACTTGGCCTACAACCCCTTTTAAACAAATAAAATTGGTTGTTAAAGTCCTTGCTCCATCTCGAATGTTTATGAAGATGATGTTTAATCTAAAAACAACAAAACATCATTTACATTTTTTTTTGATTTTCTGAATGTTAAAAACATTAATTAAAGAGCGCAACTTCATAAACTTGGCACTCAGAACGATTTAAACAAATAAAATGTATTGTTAATGTCCTTCCTCCCTCTCAAATGTTTATAAAAATGATTGTTCAATCTTTAGGCAGCAAAGTAACATCGGTTTTATACTTTAAAAAATTTTCCTTTATGTTACAAACATTAGTTTAAACAGCGCAAATGCATAAACTTCACCATCGCCCACGCTTAGACCAATAAAATTGATTGTTAAAGTCCTTGCTGCCTCTCAAATGTTTATTAAAAAAGGTTGAAATAAAGAAACATCATTTTTAAAATGTTAAAAAACTTCGAGATGTTCAAAACATGAACTAAAGAGCGCACCTTCATAAACTTGGCATTTGGACTGGTTTAAACAAATAAAATTTATTGTCAAAGTCCTTGCTTCCTCTCAAAATGTCCTTGAAAATGATTGTTTAATTGGAAAACAAAAAAATAACATAATTTGATTTTTTTTAAATGTTCATGATGTTAAAAACATTAAATCAAAAGCGCAAGTACATACC
The DNA here is from genome assembly GCA_932195095.1 of Andricus curvator. NCBI lineage: Eukaryota > Metazoa > Arthropoda > Insecta > Hymenoptera > Cynipidae > Andricus > Andricus curvator. Next base: position 77,565 of record CAKNYM010051505.1, read on the forward strand.
CTTGGTCTTTACCCCCGTTTGAACCAGATAAATTTAAGGTAAACATGAAGACTTCGATGAACCAATTATGATTTTATTTTAAATTTTCTTTTAAATTCAAATTAAATTTTTAAAAAATCAAACGAATTAAACAATTTAAAAATAGGTACGAAAAATCTTAATTGACTTCAGTAACTTTGAAATGAGCTTTTAAAAATTAAAAAAAATCCATTGAATTAAGTAGAATTGAGTAAATTTAGAAGAATTCAAGTGAATTAAAAAAATTCAAGAGAATTCCAAAGAATTTAAAAGAATTTAGGTTAAATTAAGAAGAATTTAGGGTAAATTCCAAAAGATAATTTCAAATCTCTTCAAATCTTTGAAACCCTACTAATTCCTTATAAAAAAAGTGACCAATGACTACAAAACAATTCAAGTCAAATTCATATGAATTGGACAAATTTTTCAAAATCCAAAAAATCCATTTATTTCAGTAAAAGAGTGCATTTAGGGGGATGTATGGGAAACGAGAACAATTCTATGAAGTTCATGAAAAATCAAACTGAATTTAAATAAGAATCAAAGGAATTCAAAACAATTAAAAAATATGAAACAATACATTGAATTGAGTAAGTCTGAAATGAACTTAGAAAAATTAAAGAGAATTTAAAAGAATTTGATGAAATCATAAGAATTTAAGGTGACTTTAAAAGATTTCAAGATGAATTAAACAAAAACTTTTTTAAAAATCCATTGAATTGATGTGAGTAGAATTAAGTGAATTTAGAAGAATTCAAAAGGATTTAAAAGAATTGAGGATAAATTAATAAGAATTCAGGGCGAATTACAAATGAATTCCAAAAAATATTTGAAAATCTTGAAATCTTTGAAACACTATAAAATCCCTCACTTCTTCTGAATAAATTCTTTGAAATCTATTAAAATATTATAAAACTCCGTGAAATTACATGAAATCTGACGAAACTTCCTGAAACCTTTAACAAAAATTTAAATCCATTAAAATGATTAAAAACCTTGGAAATCCATTAAAATTGTTTAAATCTCTTGAAAATGCCTTGAAATCTTTTACAATGCCCTAAAATATTTAAAAGTCTTTGAAATCCCTTCAAACTATTGAAATAAATGAAAAAAGTTTTGGGAATCTTTCAAAATTTCCTAAAATATTTCGAATCCTTTGATATCTCTTGAAATCCCTTGAAACTTTTTAAAACTCTTGAAAATGCCTGGGAATCTTTCACAATACCCTCAAATATTTCAAATCCTTTTAAATCCCATTAAATTACTGAAATTCATAAAAAATTTCGTTGTAATCTTTTTAAAAAACCTAAAATATTTAAAATCATTTAAAATTGAAAAAAAATTTAATGATCTTGAAAATGCCAAAGAATTTGAAAAAAGACTTTAAAATATTTCAAATCCTTTGATCATTTTGTCAACTGATCCTCAGGATCCATTAAATAAAAACTTTAAAAAATTTAAAAAACCCATTGAATTAAGTAGAACTGAGTACATTTAGAAGAATTCAAGTGAATTGAAAAATTCAAAAGAATTAGAAGAATTCATAGTGAATTCTAAAAAATAATTTCATATCTCTTAAAATCTTAGAAATCCTATCTACGAAATACCTCACTTCTCTTGAATAAATTCTTTAAAATCCACTAAATTATTATTAAATCCCGTGAAATTCCATGAAATCTAGAATATTTCCTGAAATCTGGAATATTTCCTGAAATCTTGGAAAATTTATTGAAATACCTTGCGAGCCTTAAAATCCCTTAAAATCATTGAAATCCTCGGAAATTTTATAAAATCCTGTGGAATCTTTTAAAATGTCTTCAAACCTTCTAGGTCCTGTAAAATGGTTCCATACCTTCCGAAATTCAAAAAAAGTCTTTATCCTAAAATATTTCAAACGTCTTAAAATCCCTTCAAATTAATGAAAGTAATAAAAAATTCCTTGGAATCTTATAAAATTCCCTGACATATTTCAAATTAAAAGCTTTTGAAAATGCCTTAGAAGTTTTGAAAATACCTTAAAATCTTAAAAATCCCTTCAAATTAATGAAATCTATCTAAAATCTCTCGGAATCTTTAAAAATACCCTGAAATATTTCAAAAGATTTAAAGACAATTCAGAAATAGGTATAAATCTGAATTGAATAGTGAGTTAATTTAATGGAAGAAACATGGTACAATAGAGGATATATAGGGATCGGTCTGTGAGGCCTGTATCAATTTACGGAATTTAGGGGTGTACGAAATTCACCCGTTTGACGGTATTTCAAATAAAAAGTTTGAGCCTAATCTTGAGATCCTTTGAGATTGGTTATTTCAACGATTAACACTCCCACGAAATTTTTAGAACAAAACTTTAATTTGATACTTAAAGACTCAATTACAACTTCCAAATACAATATTAAGAATAGCTGGGAATTCCAAAAAATTATTATTCAAAAAACTGTTCCTGATGACCATGTAATGATTTCTTTGGATGTTGTTGCAATGTTTCCAAATATACCCCTTGAATTGGTTGAACTGGCAATTTTAAATAGATGGGATAATATAAAAACACGTACTCGATTAAGTCAAAAAGATTTTATTGAAGGGATAGTTTTCATTATGAACTCAACTTATTTTAAATTCAATGGATCTTTTTATAGGCAAAAATTCGGTACTCCTGTAGGTTGTCATTTTTCCGATTTTAGCAGAAATAGTTATGGAAGATTTGGAGGTCTTTGCTTTCAAGAAGCTGGATTTTGTTTTGCCCTTTTACTTTCGGTATGTTGATCTAGCAAAGTTACAGGCAGTTTTTGATGCTTTTAATAGTTTTCATTCAAAACTTCAGTTCACCCATGAAATAGAGAACAATAATAGAATCAGTTTTTTGGACGTAGAAGTAATTAAGGGTCAGGATGGTAATATTATTACAAATTGGTATAGGAAAAGTACATATTCAGGTAGAATTTTAAATTTCTTTTCGGATCATCCTTTTCAAAAGAAAATTGCAGTAATCAAAAACTTAGTTGACAGAGCTCTAGGTTTGTCCCACATTTCATTTCACAAAGAAAATTGGAATATTGTTAGGAATATCCTTTTTCTTAATCATTACCCACAAAAGTTGACTGAGCAACATATCACAATTAGAATTCAACAAATCAAAAACAAACAAAGTAACATTTTATCTACAGATAATCAGAAATAATTGAGAGAATATAGTTCTTTCAATACTTTTGTTCTTCCTTTTCTTGGTCAAATTTCGAAAACTATTGAATTTACGTTAAAAAAATTTAATATTCATACTATTTTCCGTATACCATTTAAAATTGATTCAATAATAACTTTTGGTAAAGATCCTTTAGATAAATTTGAAAAGGGTGGTGTTGTTTACAAGATCACTTGCAAGATCTGTAAGATGACTTATGTGGGACAAACTGGCAGACTTCTTAATTAGGGTGGAGGAACACAAAAGTGATGTTCGTTTAGGACGTTGTTATAAGAGTGTTCTTGCTAGACATACGAGAGGGTTTGTTGATGTTGACCATGAGTTTGACTGGGATAATGTTGAAATTTTACACAGTGAAAGTAATGAGAGAATTCATGGAAATACTTTATATTAAAAAAAAAAAATAAGTTGTCTATTAATTTAAAAACTGATTTGGATAAATTAAACAAAAGTTATTCTAGTATGATTAATTACCAGGGTGGCGACTTGACCGGGAAACCGGGAAAGTCCGGGAAATGACCTGGAATTTTATTGACCGGGAAAAAACCGGGAAATGACCGGGAATTTAATTTAAAAACCGGGAATTTACTTCTGATCATAGCAAAATTCAAGAAATATAATTTCACTTGGAACAGGGAATGTTTTACATGGAATGGGAATTTTTTAAAGGAATTATAATTCGGATTGAGAAAAAAGGAATTTTTAAAAATCCCTCTTTCAAGTCAGAATTCGTCACAATTTGAAAGTTCCCTCTTCTAAATTTTAGGTAATAAAAGTACTTCAAGCAGTTTTCAGAGTAGAAGTAGAATTTCAAAGAAGAAATATGTCTGAATTATAATAGAAATTTTTTTTACATTGTTCGTTGCCAATTCATCGTTTTTTAGTTAGAAATTCAACTACTGGGTTAAAAGTTAAACTTTTGTTAAAAATTAATTTATCTTTTTTTGATGAAAATTCAACTATTTGGTTGAAAATGGATATTTTTCATTTAATAATTAAACTATTTGTTTGAAAATGTATGTACTTTGTGGAAAATTCATCTATTTTTGTAGACAATTAAACTTTATGGTTGACAATTCATCTTTTTGGCATAAAATTAAACTATTCCAGTTAAAGATTCATCATTTCAGTTGAAGATTCATCATTTTATTTGAAAATTCACCAGTTTGGTTGAAAATTAATTTCTTTAAACGAAAATTTAACTGTTCCATTCTGAGTTGAAAATTAAAATTTTCAAGTTCGGAATTCCACAATTTGGACAAAAATTCGTCTTTTTAATTGAAAATTTAACTATTCCGATGAAAATTCATGTATTTTGTTAAAAAATCGATTTTTTTGTTGGTAAAAAATTATCTTATTTTTCTTTGAAAGTTAATCTCCTTGTTTAAAAATTCTTCTTTTCGGTTAAAAATTCAAGTATTCCAGTCAAATATTTATTATTTTAGTTGAAAATTCATCTTTTAGGTTTGAAATAAAATTATTTGGTTGAAAGTTAAGCTCTTTTGTTAAAAATTAATTTTTTTTTTAGTTGAAAATCCATGGTTTTAATAAAAAATTCATTTCTTTGGTTGAAAAATGAGCTGTTTGATTGAAAATTTGTTTTTTCTTTGGATGTTTTTTGGTTGAAAATTATTTTTTTTTTTCAACTGAAAATGTAACTATTAATCCAGTTGAATATTTCATCATTTTAATTGAAAATTCATGTCATTGGTTGAACATTCATTTTTGACTAAAAATTTGATTATTCAATTTTTGGTTGAAAAATGATCTTTGTTAGTTGAAAATTCGTCTTTTTTGGTAAAAATTAATCTTCTTGGTTGAAAATTAATCTTTTTGGTAAAAAATTCAATTATGCTAGTTAATGATTCATCATTTCAGTTAAAAATTCATCTTTCTGGTTTGAAATTCAACTATTGCAGTTAAATATTTACAATTTTATTTGAAAATTCATCACTTTGTTTGAAAATGTAACTATTATTTTGAAATTTAGTTTTTGTTGTTGTTAAAAGTTAGTTTTTTTTGTTGAAACTAATTTTTTTAACTGAAAATTTAACTTATTCCAATTGAAAATTCCATAGCTGTTGTTGAAAATTCATCTGTTTGGTTAAACATTAATTTTTTTAACTTGAAATTTAATTATTAAAGTTTTGGTTGACAATTTATCTTTTTTTAGTAAAAATTAATTTTTTGGTTTGAAAATTGAACTATTTCAGTTAAAGATTCATTGTTTTAGTTGAAAACTCTTATGTTTGGTTTACAAATAATTTTTTAAACTAAAAATGTTACTATTCCATTTTCGATTGAAAATTATTATTTTTTCAGTTCAAAATTTAACTATTTGGTTGAAAATTTGTCTTCTTTTATTAAAACATCAAACCTTTCTTTAAAAGTTAATGTATTTGGTTGAAAAATTGTATTTTTGGGTAGAAAATTAATCTTTTTATTTAAAATGTAATCTTCTTTAAAAATTCGTCTTTTTTTGTTGAAAATTCGAGTGTTCCAGTTAAACATTCATCATTTTAGTTGAAAATTTATCTTTTTGGTTTAAAATGTAACTATTCCAGATAAAGATTCATAATTTGATTTGAAAATTCATCCCTTTGGTTGAAAATTGAACTATTTTATTGAAAATCCGTTTTTTTTTGTTGAAAATTAATTTTTTCAACTGAAAGTTTAACTATTCCATTTTTTTGTAAAAAATTGATATTTTTTAGTGGAAAATTTAAGTATTTTTTTCAAAATTCATTTATTTTGCAACGTTTTGCTCTGTTGTGTTAAAAGATGTTTACAACGAACGTCATGAATTAAAATAAATGTTTGCGTTTTGCGGCGAATACAAATATGTTACTTTGAGTTGACCGGGAAAAGAAAAAAAATTTTCCGGGGAAAACCGGGAAATGACCGGGAATTTGAAATCTTCCGCCGAATCGCCACCCTGATTACATTTAGCAATAAGTTTTCATGGGTCTTGACTTTCTCTCATTTCTTGTTTGTTTATAACGGATTTGTCTTTTGACCCACATTCAGTTGTCAGGTATCGAGGTGATAGCGTCGTTATTTCGTCGCTGTTCCTACCTGCTCTATTTTTTCTTACCTTGATAAGGGTGCTGTTGAAGCACCGAAACGTTGGTAAATATTGTGCATGCTTTCATATTGTGCTTTGATAATAATAAAAATAAAAAAGACGAAAGAAATAAAAAAGAGTAGCAAGGGGATTTGGTTGGTTGCCTTCTCATTTTTCTTTCCTCTTTTTTATTTTTGTGCAAAGAAACAAATTTTTTTGTTTTTAGGAGTTGCAATAGGAGCATTTTGTGGTGTTTGTCCAAATTTGATCCTTGAATTCTTGTTTTATTTTCAGGAATTCTATACATTAACTTAATTATTGGACGTTAAATAGGATTTTAAATTTGATTTTAGTCTAATTTAAAATTCTTAAATTTCTAATCTTCATCACTATTCGAGCTTCAACTCTGTCTTCACTCTCATTTGATGAAAGAAATTCATCATAATCGATTTCCAGGATCCTAATACCGATCAGATAAAGAAAACTCGATTCATTCATGAGGAAATGGGTCGTCACTTGTCGGATAAAAAAATGATGGCTGTCACATTATGTAAATAAGTAAGAATCTTTTTCTCGGATTGAGACATTCATGCTGAGAGGAATGTAAAAAAAAGAAATGAAAAAAAAGGTGTGACTTACAAGGTGCTCGCCTGAGAGTACTTCCAGCAGGGAAATGAGGTTGTGCCCGTCCCGCAGGTCCTCGAATAGGTCCCCAACATGTCTGCTTGCCTGAAACAGATCCCATAAGCACATTAAACGCATGCCATTCCATAAGGATGTTACACAAGAAACGCGCCACGCCACGCCATAAAGTGCCATAAATGTAGATCTAGGTCTCGCGTAACGATCAGCAGTTTCTACGATGATGGCTGTTAACGCCACAAGAAAAATTCCCCCATACTCAACGCCATTAAAGCATGTAAACAAATGATGGAGAGAAACTTTAATCCATTGACGACTGCAATTATGACCTTTATGGCACGCTCGGGAGAAATTACCATTCTAACGATAAGCCGGCTTTCAGCGGGAGAATAATTAAGTGGGGACAAAAAAATTCATTATTGCGCACATACTAATTACACACTGTAATCACTCAAATTAAGAGGTGTGAGTTATTGGGCTGAAATTTGCATGCTGGGAGACATTTTTGGGATTGGTGAACAAAATACATGATTTTTTTTTTAATAAATGATTAGACTTTTCAACCGTAGAAAAGTTAATTCGGTTAAACTTTCCATTGTTTAAAACTTCTTTTTATTTATTTAGACTAATTTCACATACTTCAGTTTTTCAGGTTAATAATTTAATATTTAAAGCAAAATACATCATTTCATATAATTTGAGACCAACTGAAGCAGGGATTTAAATTGTTTCAAATTTCGGACTACACACGAAATAGTTGAATTTTCAACTAAAGAACATTATTTTTCGAACAAAAACAGAGCAGTAAGCTTACATGATTTTTTTTGACGTCACTCACCTTATTGGATAATCTCTCTATATTAATAGATTCTAATAGATAGTTTAATCAAAAATCCCTTTAAATGTTTCGAAATCTGACAAAATTTCTTGAAATGTGTTGAAATTCTTTGAAATATTTAAACATTTTTTTCAACTGATTTTTAAATGAAAACCGATTAATTTCAATCAAATAGTTGTATTTTTATGTAAAAAAGTTGAAATTTCGATCGAAAGAGATCAATTTACAAACCAGAAAGGCGGATTTTCAACTAAAAAAGATCAACATTCTATCAAAATTGGAAAAGTTAAATTTTCAGTTAAAAAAGTTGATTTTTAACAAAAATTAACGAATTTTCTACAAAATAACTACATTTTCATTCAAACAGATGAATCGTCAACTAAAAACATTAATTTTTAACAAATTATTTCAGCTTTCAAACACGTAATTGAATTTTCAACTAAGAAAGGTAAATTTTCAATCAAAAAGATTAATTTTCAACCAGTAAAAGAAGGAATTTTCAACAAAAAGTGAAATTTTCAACTAAAGAGATGAATTTTCAACTAATAAGATAAATTTTCAACTAAAATGGTGAATTTTCAACTAAAAAAATTTTTTTAACCAAAAATGTATTAGTTAAATTTGCAAAAAAAAATAATTTTTAACAAAAAATTTAATAGTTGGCATTCCTACAATCATTTTTTTTAATTTGAAATCAAAACAGTTGAATTCAATCAAAAACGCCGAATTTTCAAACGAATAGTTGAATCCTCAACCAAAACCAATTAATTTTAATCAAACAATTTAATCAAATATTTTCAAACCAAAAGGGCGAATTTTTAACTAAAAAAGATCAAAACTCTATCAAAACTGGAAAAGTTAAAATTTCAACCAAAAAATTATATATTAATAAAGTAATTGAATTTTGAACAAAGTAGTTAAAATTTCAACTAGAAAATATAAATTTTCAATCAAAAAGATTAATTTTCAACAAAACAGTTAAATTTTCAACTAAAAAGATAAATTATTAACTGAAATGATGAATCATTAACCAAAAAAATCAATTTTTAACAAATTAGTTAAAGAATTAGCCAAGTAGTAGAATTTTCAACTGAAAAAGAGAAATTTTGAATCAAAAATAGAAAATTAAAGGTTTTAACCAAAAAATAATCATTATTAATGAAAAATGTAACAGTTGATATTTCTACATCACCAATTTTTATTTTAAATCCAAAACAGTTGAATTCAAGCAAAAATGAAGAATTTTCAACCAAATAGTTGAATCCTCAACCAAAACAGATTAATTTTAAAGAAAGCAGTTGCATTTTCAAGCAAAAAAGATAAAATTGTTGAATTTTCATTAAAATATTTAAATTTGTATCCAAACAGTTGCATTTTCAACCAAAAAAGATCAAATTTCTACCCGAAGAGATGAATTTTCAACAAAAGAGTTGAATCTTCAAACAAGCAACATTTTTCAGTCAATAAAGAAAAAACATTTCAACCAAATTATTGAATTTTTAACAAAAAATTTAATATTCAATCAAATAGTTGAATTTGCAATCCAAAAAGACGAATTTCGATCAGAAGATTTGAATTTTCAACCAAAATGTATAACTTTTTAACAAAATTGTGGCATTTTGATCAAAATAATTAAATTTTCAACCAAATAACAAAAGTTTTAATCAAAAAAAGATAATTTCTCAAACAAAATATAATAATAGATTATCCAACCAAAAAGAATTATAGCTCAACAACAAAAAATTTATTTTCTTCCTGGTTTATATTAATTCAGTTCGCATTTAAATGTGAAGCCTGCCATAAATTAATAAAAATGTTGATAATTCGTAGATTAAAGAATAATAGTTTAAATAAACATTCAAGTTCATTTTTAGTAATTTAAAAATATTAGGTTAGAAAATTGAAGACTTTGCTGAGAAAATAAAGTTAACTTTCCACTTCACTTTTTCATTTTAGACTACGCAAAATTGTAGGCCCTGAACTGCAGTTAGCTTAAATAAAAAAAATAATTTTAAAACGATGGAAAGTTTAACCGAATGAACTTTTTTACAGGTTAAATGTCTAAACTGTTAAACGTAAAAATTAAACAGATTGTTTAAACGTTTAACCGGTCAAGCGTGAAGCACTAGCTTGGGTGTCACTGATGATTTAGAAGATTTGTAATTTAAAAAAAAAGTCAATGCTAAAGCTAATTATTTTTAAAATCTACATTAAATTCTTTTTTGGTTTGTATCAAACTAAAAAAAAATTCTGATCAGATGGACACACTGAATTTGCTTGAAGTAAATATTTGTTTAAACTACAGAAAAATTTGTATTTGAACAAAAATAAACTTCTTTAAATCAAACAAAGAAAAGCCAGCAACATATTTCTTTCAATCAGAGAAACTTTTCTTTGAATGAGACCTATTATACATTTCTCTTTGACGGAAAGAACTTTTTCGAAGTGTAACACATTTTGCTCAAAAATATTCACAGCATCTACAAAGAACAATAAAAACATGCAACAACAATTTTTTCAGGGGACCTAGAACTTACAGTAGGAGAACAGCATGGCTGATTGTTGACAACCACGCACACGTGGAGACAAGTGTATGCCTGAAAAATCGAAAAAATTCAACACCCTTAAAAAAAGAAAAAAAAAAGAAAAAAGAAGGACCAAGAAAAAGTTCGAAAACAATTTCGTTTCTATCTTTCAATTATAACTGTTCTCCTCATCACTATTTTTGGTGTTGAAGAAGAACATCTGCTTGAAAATTAGGCTTCCTTGAATTCTTGGGATGAGTAAGACCACATTGATAAAATTTTTAGCCAAAAAAAGACCAGAAGCATGATAAAAGAGCATTTGCGTCAAAGAATCAAGAGCATCGTTGTGGTGACAAAGACTGGACACTCAGAAAAATATTTACCTTGAATTAAAGAAACCGTTTCTTTAAGATAATTTATTTCATTTAACCAAAAATGATTTGAAAATGAAGAAAATCATTTTAAATTAAAGAAACATTGAAACAAAAATTCATTTCTTTGAACCAAAGGAATTTCTTTGCATCGAAAGAAGTTACTTTGAATCAAGGAAAATTTTCTTTTACTTTTTATTTTTTTATATTTTTTTATAGAAAAGAATTGTATAAGAAAAATATTATAGAACGATCAGCATCACAATAAATAATAGAGAAATATTGAACGAATTAATGTAAAAAATAGAGAAACTACAAAGAAACGATTTATTATTATTATTATTTTAAACAACAATAAAGTTGAAATTCCCTTGATATCTTTAAAATTGCTTGAAATTTCATTTAAATCCATGAAAATCCTTTGGAATCATTTCAAATAAATTAAAATATTTTAATTAAGATTCAAAAGAATTTCATTTTCTCAAGAATAATGTTTGCTAAATAAGCAGGAAAAATATTCATAATTAAAAAATAAAATTCAAATTTTTTTATATTAAAATCTTTGAAATCTTTGAGAGAATTAGAAACTTGTTGAAATCATTTTAAATCCTTTGAAAAAAAATTATCCCTTGCAATTTGTAGAATCTCTTAAAATCTTTAAAATAATTAGAGGTCCTGTAAAATCCCTTAAATCTGGTGAAATGTTTTCACATCCCTGGAAGCTTTATTAACCACTTAAAAGTCTTTGCAATTTTTTAACATAATGTTAAATCTTTAAAATCCTTCGAAATTTTTTTAATTCCACCTTACCTCTAGAAATGTCTCAAATCTTTAGAAATACCTTGAAATAAAATTTAATTTATTCCCTAAAGTTCTCTAGAAATTCGTTAAAATCCCTTAAAATCATTGAAAATCGTCAAAATCTATTGAAATAAGTAGAAAACATTTTAAATTCCTTGAATACAAATTATATAAAAAAATATTCATTGAAGTTTTCTGAAAAAAATGTTTTTTAATCCTTTGAATCTTGTGAAATTCCTTGAAATACCTTAAAAATCCCTTTTATCTTTGGAAGCGCTAAGAATTCCTTGTTTAATTTGATTTATTTATTTTCCAAAGTTCCTTGGAAATCCCTTGAAATCTTTATAAATACTACAAAATTCCAATCCTTCAAATTCCGATTAAATTACTGAAATCAATTGAAAATTCCTTGGAATCTTTTGAAATCCCTTGGTATTATTTAACGCTCGTGAATTTTTTTTTGTATACCATTAAACCATTAATTAAATAATTTTAAAAAATTAAGTAATTTTTAAAAATATCCTAAATTATTTCAAATCCTTTGAAATTTTTTGAGATGCCGTGAAACTTTTTAAAGCCCTTGAAAATTCCTTGGAATTTTTTAGAATACCCTCAAATCTTTGAAATCCTTTGAAATCCCTTAAGTCTGTTAAAATTTTTTTGGAATCTTTTATAACATCCTAAAATCTTTGAAATTCTTTAAAATTTTTGAAGAGACCTTGAAATATTTAAAAGCCTTTGAAATCCTACGAAATCCCTCCAATATTTTCTAATTTTTTCTAAATCTAATCCTTTTAATCCCTTAAAATCATTCTAATTTTTGGAAATTCTTGGATATTTTTTTATCTCTTGTAAATGCCTTGAAATCTTTTGAAATAGCTCAAAATATTTAAAATCCTTTCAAATTCCATTAAATCACTGAAATGAATTAAAAATCCCTCGGAATATTTTTAAATTCTCTAAAAGAATTCAAACCCTTAGACCTTCAAATTATTGAAATTAATGAAGAATTCCATGGAATCTTTTAAAATACCGTAAAATATTTCAAATACTTTGAAATCCCATTAAATTACGGAAATCAATTGAGCATTCCTTGGAATCTTTTAAAATGCCGTAAAAATTGCAAATCCTTTTAAATATAATTGAAATCGCTTGAAAATTTGTAAAGCTCTTGAAAATTACTTGCAATTTTTAAAAACTCCTTCAAAATCTTTTGAATTCTTTGGAATACCTTAAAATTATTTAAATCTATTAAAAATTCCTTGGAGTCTTTTAAAATACCCTAAAATATTCCAAATCCTTCAAAATCTCTTCAAATGTTTAAAAATACTGAAAAATTCTTTTAAATCCCTTAAAATTGTTGACATATCTTGAAATGCTTTGGAATACCTTAAATTCCATTGAAATCTTTCCTTTAAAAATCTTAAAAATCCGTTAACATAAGTAGAAATCGTTTGAAATCCCTTGAATCCCTTGAAATTTCATTTAATTTATTTTTCAAAGTTCTCTAAAAATCCCTGCAAATCTTTGGAAATCCTAAAAAATTCTTTAAAAATCCTTGAAATTTTTTTCAACTCTTGAAATCCTCTGGAATCCTTTAAAATTCCCGGAAATGTTTAGAAATCCCTAAAAATGTTTCGAAATCTTACGAAATTCCTTGAAATTTGTTGAATTTCATTGAAATATTTAAACATTATTTTTCTAAACTGATTTTTCTAGAATCGTGAAAAAATTATAAGTCATTTATTATATGAAAATCATTATAGATCTATACTGAATTTCCTTTATATTTTTTCGTATTTAAAATTACAAGGGATTGCACGATTGCAGGAATAATTAGCACCTGAATAATTTTTCTTGATACAAAGAAATTTTTTTTTAATCAAATTATTTTTGTATGAGTAGACGTCTGGGCAAATTTATAGGGTGATTGTATGCAATAGGAATGAAATTAGAGATAATGGACTCGCAAACGCTTAGTTTGGGTCGAGATGTTCTACGAGGGTCAATATTGTTAACGGCTATGCTAAAAGCCGTCTGGTATGCTTCTCGCTAATTACTTGATGGTGACGCAGAAAAGAAAGGGGTTCCTCTGTAATAATGCCACCAATAATGCTTCATTACTAAAATTAAGGAAATCCCTCACATTCTTTTTTGGTCATTTAATTCAGTAATTTTGACAATAATCTTTTTTAATTCAGAATTCAAAATTTCCTCATTTTTTATCCTTTTCCGTAAGAATTCGAGATTCCTGGACCAAATAAATGAATATCTAATCTCAAATTGTTAATATTGTTATATCAGCGTGTTTCAATTCAGGGTGGCCGTAAAACTTCATTTTCAAAATTTCCTGACTCTTCCCTGATTTTTCCCTGGCTAATAATTTTTCATATTCCCTGACCATTGATATAATAGACCAAAATTCTAACCTTTTTTAATATAGAATCTTCTATAAATGGATAAAATAATTTTAGTTTTAAATTTAAAAGAATGTAAAAGAATTTGAGCCAGAAGACTTCAATACAATTGAAGTCTTCCAAAGAATTCAAAAGAATTGGAAAAAAATGTTAATCCAAAAAATTCATTTAATTTAGTTGGTTCAAAATGAGATTAGAAAATTTTAAGGTAATGTATAGAATTCCTGATTTAAAAACAAGAATCCAACGACCAAATTTGGACAACCACCATAAAATGATCCTATTGTAATGTGAAGAAAAAAAAAATGTACTAAAAAAAAAGAATTTCCCTTTTCCTTGGACAAAAAATAGAAAAGAGGAAAGAAAAATGAGAAAAAAGAGAAGGAAGGGTATTTGGTTGGTTGCCTTCTCATTTTTCTTTCCTCTCTTTTTTATTTTTTGTCCAAGAAAAAGGGAAATTCTTTTTTTTAGGAAAAAAAACTTTTTTTCTTCAAATTACAATAGGAGCATTTTATGGTGGTTGTCAAAATTTGGTCGTTGGATTCTTGTTTTTATTTTCAGGAATTCGATACATTAACTTGCGTATTGGACGTTAAATAGGATTTTGAATTTGATTTTAATCTAATTTAAAATTTAAGGTAATCCAAAAGAATTTGATTAAATACCTAAGAAGTCAGGTTGAGTTTGAACAAAAATTCAAAAAATCCATTGAATTGAGTGAATTTATAAGAATTCAAATGAATTCATAAAAATAAATTCAATTACGAAAAATCCAAAAGAATTCAGGGAAAAATAAGAATTCAGAAGAAATTAACCAGAATTCAGGATGAATTCCATATGCATTCAAATGAATTGCAAAAAATATTTGAAAATCACTTCAAATTTTTGAAAACCTACGAAATCGCTTACTTCTTTTGAATAAATTCTTTGAAATCCATGCCTGAAGAGCTTTTCAAATCCCTTAAAATCATTGAAATTCTCGGAAATATTATGAAATCCCTTGAAATCTTGTGGAATATCATAAAACCTTGTAAAATCGTTCCATATCTTCCGAAATTCTAGGCAATTTATGGCAACAGCATGGACATTTTTTAAATCCCTTAAAATCATTAAAATCCTTGAAAATCCCTTGAAATTTTATAAATCTCTTGAAACTGCATTGAAATCTTTAAAAAATACCCAAAAATATTTGTAAACCCTTTGAAATTCCATTAAATTACTGAAATCAATTGAAAATGCCTTGGAATATTTTATATTAAAAATCCTTTGAAATCCCTTCAAACTATAGAAATCCATTAAAAATTCCTTGGAATCTTTGAAAATTTCCTAAGATATTTCAAATATTTTGAAATCGTTGGAAATCTCTAGAGACTCTTTTAAAGCTCTTAAAAATGGCCCATTAAACCCCATTAAATAAGTGAAATAAATTTAAAATGTCTTGAAATCTTTTAAGATCTTTATACATTTTTAAAATCCTTTGAAATCCCTTCAAATTATTGAAATCAATAAAAAATTCCTTGGATTCTTTTTAAATTCCCTAAAATATTTCCGATTCTTTAAAATCCCATTAAATTACTGAAATCAATTGAAAATTCCTTAGAAACTTTTAAAATGCCCCCAAATATTTTGAAAAATTTACAATCTCTTGAAATACCTTGGTATTTTTTTAAGGTTGTCCAAATACCTTGTTATTTTTAAAAATACCATACAATCTTTAAAATTCTTTGAAATCTGTTGAAAATTCCTTAGAATCTTTTAGAATATCATAAAATGATTGAAATTCATTAAAATGCAATTTTTTCTAAATTCCTTAAAATCATTCAAATCCTTGAAAATTCCTTGAAAATGTTTAAATCTCTTAAAAATGCCTCGGAATCTTTTAAAATACCCGTCCCTGAAACTTTTTAAAGCTCTTGGAAATTCTTTGGAATCTTTTAAAATACCATAAAAATTTTAAAATCCTTTAAATCCCGTTACATTATTTAAGTCAACAGAAAATTCCTTGGAATCTTTTAAAATTCCCTAAAAAATTTTAAACCCTTTGAAATCCCTTCAAGTTATTGAGATCAATTAAAAATTCCTTGGAATCTTTAAAAATTCTGTAAAAGATTTAATATCCCTTGAAATGTCATTAAATTACAGAAATCAATTGAAAATTTCTTGGAATTTTTTGAAATTCATTAAAAATTTCAAATCCTTTGAAATCCCATTAAATTACAGAAATCAATTGAAGATTTCTTGGAATTTTTTTAAATACCCTTAAGTATTTAAAATTCTTTGAAATGCCATTAAATTACAGAAATCAATTAAAAATTCCTTAGAATCTTTTAAAATACCCTAAAATATTTCAAAAGAATTCAGAAAAATTTAGAAATAGGTGAATTCAATAGTGAAACCAAATTAAATACATTATTATTATTATTATTATTATTATTATTATTATTATTATTATACCATTAAGCCATTTCCCTTTCGGGGTAGGCGTGACTTGCTCGGTTGGAGAATAGTAGTGTGCATATGGGTATATAGGTATAAGGTAGGTAGGAATATAGTTATGAGGTGGATAGGTATATAAGTGTTAGGTATATATATTTTAGATTGATCTGGAATTCTCGTGTTATTTATTTAAATGACACGTTTACTCCGCAACACTGCTCCGACCCAGGTTGCTGATCAATCTCTCTAGCGATCACCCCAAGTGAAGAACCTCACAAAATTGTTATGTATGGTTCTCCACTTGGGCCCATTAGTATCCAAGATCTTTGTTTCAGGCGTCATTCATTCTACTGTCACTCTGTTTACAAACTATTTGTCGCCACACTTTTCTGTCCTGGCATACTACTCTAGCTTCCTTCACGTCCATGCATTTTTTCATGCAAGCTCTAAAAAAAAAAAAAAAAATTGATTAGCAGTTCGAACTCGAAAGTTCATTGCCTCACTACCCGATTCGGGTAGTGTTTCTAGGTGGATATTTACTACCAATGTGGGCCCACCACACCCACGACGGGCCAACAGCACGAAGTATTCCTGAACGGTCACCCATCCAAGTACTAACCGCGCCCAACAATGCTTAACTTCAGTGATCTTACGAGAACTGGTGTTTCCAGCGTGGTATCGCCGTTGGCAAATTAAATACATATTAATCAATTAATTTAATTATTTAGGTAACCCATGGGTTGATTTATTTAAAGAAAAGTGACTAAAATCACTTTTGAAAAGCTCTGAAATTGTCAATCACTCAAATTGATCAAAGAAATAAAAAATAAAGATAAAAAGGTTTAATAGAAATGACCTAATGATATTTTTATGTTTCATATTTTTTATACAAACTTACATGCTTTAAAATATTGACATTTCCTACACAATCAATAATTTCCAAAAGAATTCAAGAAAACCTAATTTTTTAATATTTTTCGATTGGAATAAAGTTCATTTTAGAATATCGATGACAGAGATAGGCAAGTTTTCCTAGTTGTCTGGAACTGAAAAACAAACTTCTATTTCCGAGTTACCCAACCCAGGCGGAAAAATTATAAATAGTTTATACATACTGGAAAAAATTATGTATAATTTTCATTTAATTTATACAAAAAATGTACAAAACAAATAAAAATTATATATACATATTTCACACTGTATCATTTTCCGCCTGGGTACTCTACATAATTAGTTATTTAATTAAGTAAATAAAATAATAAATTAAAAATATAAAGAGGGGCGAATTGTAAGGGTTTATACCTTGACGTATTTCCAGTGCTGGAGGAAAGCATGAAAAAGTTAGAAATAGGCATGATTCACTATTATAATACATAAAATACAGTTAAAAATTAGATTTGAAAAACGACATGGTAAACGGCGTGCGTAAAGACTTAATTGCAAAATACGCTTTCGATTCAGCTGTTACGGAGAGCGCATAATCACTAGATAGAATATGGGTAATTCTCTACATACAGGTCATTTTTAAACAAAGAAAATGTTTCATGAATTTTTTTTTCACAATTTTATTAAAATTTTGTCAGTATTTTTTCTTGGATTTCATTTGATATTTGAAACATTTGAATGAGCGTGATTTTTCACAAAGATAGGGAAACAAATTCTAGTAAATAAGACTTGATGAATTTTCAACGAAGGAAGATGATTTTTCAACAAAATAGTTGAATTTTCAACAAATAAAAAAATTAATTTTAGACGAAACAGTTCGATTTGACACAAAATAGATGAATTTTTAAGCAAAAGAGACAAATTTCTAACCAAACAGTTAAATTTTCAACCTTGAAAGACGAATTTTCAAACAAAAAAAAAGAGTTAAATTCAACCAAAATTTTTAATGTTTAACAAATTTTAATATCTTTATATTTATATTCTATATTTAGCCTTTATAACCGAACAGTAAAATCTTCAAACCAGAAATACGGTTTTTTAGAAGAGAGTTGAATTTTCAACCCAGACAGATAAATTTTCAACCAAGAAAGATGAATTTTCAAGCAAGAACTTTTCTACCAAAACAGATAAATTTTAATTCCAAAAAGATAAATTTCCAATCTAAAAAGATGAATTTTCAATAAAGCAGTTGAATTTTTGAACCAAAAAGATTACTTTTTTACAGATTAGTTGAATTTTCAACAAAATAATTAAATTTGGAACAAAACTGTTTAATTTTTAAACACATAGTTAATTTTCGACCTACAAAAATGAATTTTTCACCAACTAGTTGCATTTTCATCAAATAAAAATTATTTATCATCCATAGTTAGATTTACAACCAAATAGTTAAACTTTTAAGCCAAAAAGACGAATTTGTTAGAAGACTGTTCAATTTTTAATCAAAATGGACGAATATTCAACAAAATAGTTAAATTTTTAACAAGAGTTAAATTTTCAATAAAATATTCAAATTTTCAACTTATGATGAATGTTTAATAAAAAAATTAACTTTTAACAAAGAAGTTCAACGTTCAACCAGGTAGTTGAATTTTCAATAAAAAAGATTCATCCTCAACGAAAAATACAATAGTTGATATTTCAAAAAAAAAAAAAGATTTTAACTTTAAATGAAAAACAGTCTAATTTAATCAAAAAGAAGAATTCTCAACAAAAAATATAATATTTGATGTTTCAACAATAAAATATTTTTATTTTAAATCAGAAACAGTTGAATTCAACCAAAAAAGACGAATTTCAAACAAAAGAGTTGAATTTTCAAACAGCACAGATTTTTTGGTCAAGAGAGAATAGAACGAAATTGTTGAATGTTCAATCGAAAAAGACGTCTTCTCTAGAAAACATTTAAATTTGAAACCCAAAAATTAAATTTTTAACAAAAAAGTTATGTTTCAACCAAAAAATTTATTCTCAACTAAATAGTTGAATTTTCTATGATAACAATACAATTTCCAACCAAAACAGACGAATTTACAACAAAATACATACATTTTCTACCAAATTGTTGAATTTTCAACTAAAAACGATCAATTTTCAACCAATAATGGAAATTCAATTTTCATTTAAAAAAATAATTTTCAACCAAAGTAGAACGAATTTTTCACTAAAATAGTTAAATTTTCAGCCAAAGAGAAGTATCTTCAACTAATAAAATGAATGTTCAATTATCAAACAAGCAGTTAAATTTTCGATCAAGAAGCTTAATTTTCTACCAAAAAAGATAAACTTACAACAAAATACATCAATTTTCCACAAAATTTTCGAATAAAACCCATATATTTTTAGCAAAAAATGGATTAGATAAATTTCCCGTTAAGAAAATTAATTTTCAACTAAAAAAAAAACTAATTTTGAACAAAATAGTTGAATCTTTAAGCAAACAGTAGAATTTTTAAACAAAAGAGAGAAATTCCAAAAATATATTTATATCCCAGCCATGTGCGGACATGCTAAAAAGGCATTTTTTGGGCACTTAATCTTATTTTACTGTGATTTGCGATAATAAAATTCCATGTTTACTATTTATCATGTTATAAGACACTAAAACAAATATTCGCGCTGATTTTGATTACTATAAAATCAGTAATTTTGATAATTATCCACACATGCCTCGGCCATGTGCGGACATGCTACAAAGACATTTTTTGGGCACTTAATGTTATTTTACTGTGATTTCCGATAATAAAATTCAATTTTTTCTATTTTGTATGTTATAAGACACTAAAAAAATAATATTTGTGCTGATTTTGATTCTTATAAAATCAGTAATTTTGATATTATCCGCACTTGCCTCGGCCATGTGCGGACATGCTACAAAGACATTTTTTGGGCGCTTATTGAAATTTTACTGTGATTTGCGATAATAAAATTAAATTGTTACTGTGTATCATGTTATAAGACACTAAAATAAATATTCGTACTGATTTTGATAATTGTTCACGCATGCCCCGGCCATGTGCGGAAATGCTACAAAAGCATTTTTGGGCACTTAATATATTATTTTATTGTGATTTGCGATACTAAAATTAATTTTTAGTATGGATCATGTTATAAGACACTAAA
Organism: Andricus curvator; assembly: GCA_932195095.1. NCBI lineage: Eukaryota > Metazoa > Arthropoda > Insecta > Hymenoptera > Cynipidae > Andricus > Andricus curvator. The sequence continues at coordinate 97,950 of CAKNYM010051505.1, forward strand.
AGAAATATTCGTACTGATTTTGATAATTGTTTACACATGCCTCGGCCATGTGCGGACATGCTCACAAAGGCTTTTTTTGGCACTTAACGTTATTTTATTGTAATTTGCGATGATAACATTAATTTTTTACTATGGATCATGTTATAAGACACTAAAAGTAAGATTCCTGCTGATTTTGATTACCATAAAATCAATAGTTTTGATAATTGTTCACACATGAGCCGGCCATGTGCGGACATGCTACAAAGACATTTTTTGGGCACTTAATATATTATTTTATTGTGATTTGCGATAAAAAATAAATTTTTTATTATGGATCATGTTATAAGACACTAAAAGAAATATTCGTGCTGATTTTGATTACTATAAAATCAGTAATTTTCATAATTATCCACACATGCCTCGGCCATGTGCGGACATGCTACAAAGACATTTTTTGGGCACTTAATGTTATTTTACTGTGATTTGCGAT
>CAKNYM010051505.1:107553-149296 GCA_932195095.1 Andricus curvator
TAATGCGAGGCAAAGCGAGAAAGTAGGGACATGCGTGCGAGGCGAGGCGAAGCGAGGAAGGCAAGACGATAAGAGCGAGCGGCGTTAGAGATAAGGTGTGGAAGGATGTTAGTTTTAAGGGTTAGTTTTAAGAAAATTCTGTAAAAAAAAATGGAAGTGTAAGCAAGTCAATTTTTTAAGGCCAGCAGGCTGAAGAATAAACGTTTATCTCTATGATATTGTGCAATTGTGAGAGATGAATTTGCGTAGACAACCTCAATTTTATTTATTATCTTAATGAAGAATTTCGCGCAAACACTTTCAAGGTTATAATGTTTCTATTTGTCCTTGCATTTTCTACTGCGTCATACAGTTATGAGAAAAACAAATAAAAATATAACCTTGAAAGTGTTTACGCGAAATGCTTAATTGAGATAATAAATAATCTTGAAGTTGTTTTCGCAAATTCGTCTCTCACAAAGGCGTAATATCATTGCATGACGTCATCGGGAGCCTTCGAGAACATTCTAGAAACTTTGCACGGACACGAACCACTTCAGCTACAGATTGTTCTCGAGGTCGGTAAGGTAGGAATGTGTACCTAGAAAGCTCCCTGCCTATCTACCAATCTGAACATTAGTTATTTATTTATGATGATTATGATTGGGAATTTTCTCCCAACCTGAAATTCAAATTTTTCTAAAACATTCCCCATTGGTCCTAGGCAAATCTTTCAGAAGTGGAAGTCAGAATTAGGTAAATCTAAAGAAACACTTTGAACAAAAAAAAATTAAGTTCTACAGTTGAATATTCGCTTTTTTCGTTCAAATTAATTTGAAAAGTTGCAAAGTCTATTATTATATTTTGGGTTAAAAATGTTATTATTTCTTTTAAAATTTAATTATTTTGCTGAAAATCCAACAGTTTTGTTACGAAGTCATTCTTTTTGTTGAAAAATGCAACTGTTTGGTGAAAATTCGTCTTTTTGGGTTGAAATTTCAATTATTGGGTTGAAAGTGAACTTGGAAATTCATATTTGCGGGTTGAAAATTAAACTGTGTTGTAGAAAAATAGTCCTTTTGGCTGGAAAATTCAATAATTTGGTTAAAATTGTCTTTCTCTCTTGACTGAAGAATTTTTCTTGGTTGAAAATTCAACCCATTTGTTGAAAAGTTTTATTTTTTGGTTTGAAAATTCCTCTCCTTTGGTATAGAAATTTAATCTTTTTTAATTGATAATAAAATTCTTAGCTGAAAATTTGACTATCCCATTTTTGATTGTAAATTCGTCTTTTTTGGTAGAAAATTTATATTTTTGGATGAAAACTCATTCTTTTGGTTCAAATTCAACTACTTGGTTGAAAGTTGAACTTTTTCGTTAAGAATGAACTTTTTTGGTTAAAGATACATCATTTACCAACTATTCCATTTTTTATAAGAATTCATCTTTTTGTTGAAAATTCAACATTTCGGGTTAAAAATTGATATTTTTGAGTTAAGAATTCGATTATTCAATTTTTCATTTAAAATTCATCTTTTTGGTTAAAGATTTTATTATTTGGTTGAAAATTTAATTATTTTGTTGAAAATTCAACTATTTTGTTAGAAATTCATTCTTTTTAGTTTAAAATTAAAATGTTTTGCTGAAAACTCGTCTTTTATATTTGAAATTTCAACTATTTTATTATAAAATTACCTTTTTTGTTGAAAATTCATAATTCTAAAATGTGTGCATATGACTCAATCTAAAAAAAATTTGTGAACTTTTTCCAAAAATTCTAAATTAGGCAAAAAAATTTTGGTTAAATTTCTAATTTTTTATCATTGTTCACTAGCAAAAACTGCACATACAAAAAAATTCTCAATAATTTTTGAACTAATAGGAATTTGTTTGTGAATCTTCAAATAAGAAAAAGAGAACAGAACATATTAAACGATTTTAAAATTCTTTTCTGTTTACTTTTTTCGGATGACAACAAACAAATTCTTTTCACTCAGCGCGAACGATTCGATTAATTTTAGCATTTTGACTCCGCCCTGTTGAACATTTTAGACGCGTCAATGCTAATAGAAAAGTATTCTTTTTTAAATTGGCATTATCAAATACTCAACACTACCAGACTTTACATTTTTCGTTTCTAAAGGCTTCATTGTTAAGAACAATTTATTTTTTGATTACTTGAAATAATTGCATATTTTTTATTTGAATCGTTTCATTGTGAATCATTAAATTTTTGATATTTAGAGTTTCAAGTTTTTTAACTTTCAAAATGGGAATTCCTTTAAAAAAAGGAAGAAATGGGGGAATGACTTTAAAGCCTTGGATTGGTATTTGTATACTCATATATACCATAATATTTTCCGTGGAAAATATTCTAGCCTCGGTCTTTTTAGACTTTACTCTCTAAATTTGAATCAGTTAACATTTTAACTAATTTAAATCAGTTAATGAATTCTAGCTATTGATCAGTTACTTTTACTGGAGAATTAGTAAGCTCTAATGATTCATCCGTAAAAGTAACTGTTCAATAACTAGAATTCAGTTACTGATTGAAATTAGTGAAAATTGTAACTGATTCAAACTTAGAGAGTATACTAATTTTGCAAGCACTGGGGATCCTTTTTAGTTTCTCATTACTCTAGAAAGGTTACGAACTTTATTTCTATGGATCTAATAGTTCCTCAGAGACAAATTGAGAGCAAGGAAAGAAAATGATAGTTTGAGAACAAAAAAAGAAAAGACTGATGGCTGTCTGGATTTATTGATGGCAACCAATATGTTTCTGGCTCATCATGGAAGCCACACCTAACTCCTTATCTCTACTTTTTAAAATGCATCAAAGTCACGATAGGTTTGTACGTATGAACGTATGTCGGGGCGTGATATGCGTACTTGTATCCCTTGGCGAGAATCACTGTCCTTTCAATCCGATGCTATGAATAATGCATACAAATCAAGGTGTTCGATACAATTCAGAGCAGCCTATATGGTTTCATCATTCGATAAATTGTACATAATTTCCATCAGCTTAATATTATGTAGAACATTTAGATTTCTTAAATTCCCTCCAATCAGTCACTACCAATCATTGTCAAAAAATGCCTCAACTGCTTTCGAATGAATCACTTCTTCCTTCAGTGACTCGAGATTTGCTTGATATTCTTGTATGTTCAATTTTTTTTCTTAGAGTATGTATCACTTTCTTTCAGAACTTAAAGATATTCATGAAACATGTTGAGTTCCCAGTAATATGCCGACGCATTCAGTATTCAAAGAGAACTCAGCATTCCGTGATTCATCCTTTCTTAGTGTATATAGCTCCCGAATTATTGCCTTGACCCTTGAAAGCTACTGTTTGACAGCTTTTAGTCGGAGCAAGCCTTCTTAGAATTCAAGAAGAGAGATCATGACTTTAAGAAGGGATTAAAACGTTTTATTCAGTTCGTGGTTTTGTCGTTAACAAGCAGATGGACAGTCTTCTTGACATTTTAATAATGCAATTCGGACTTTACAAACAGAGCTGATGGGAATCGAGGTGGATAATCTTGAAATGTAAAACACAGAGGAGGTATGTTTACTTCTTGGGGAGCTTTATTGTCACGATATGTAAAGACACACGGATGCAGATCGAAGGATAATGAAAGTCAAGTGAATACGATCGATGTTTGATATTCTTCGGTCCGTTAATCGGGAATGGATTGTACTTTCTGATCATAAAGGACGATGGCTTTTGTTAAGGAATCCTTTATAGATCATCAGTTCAACTTATTAATCTGATAGTGGATCTAATTCAGCAATAACAATGCTAATTCTCTCAAAATCAAATCCGATAAAGCAATATCACATTTGTAAGAGTCTTGTTTCCTTTTCCATAAAAGCTTTTGCAGCCAAGCCTATTGTAATCAGCCAATCCTAGAAAACAATACAAATCCTATTAAGGCAGAGCGAGTCGTAAATGTCGAAAGTGCTCTTGTCCTATGAAACATTGGCACTTCCGGCCTTTGGGAAGCAAAGCGTAACAGTTTCCTTATTTTAGATTCTATGTGAAAGGGCTATGGATACGTCTTGATTAATTTTTAACGGGAAGCTATGAGGTGTTTTCTCAAGACGAAGAATTGCGACAAAATTGGTGAGATGTGTCAGGCTGATTTAGTAGCTGTCAAGCTGAAGAAGTTAGAAAAAGGCGCGGAATCGCTGAAGAGGAAGAGAGTTTCTGAGAAACAGACCCGAGATATCACCTCCATAAGCAAACACACATTTCTCTGTCTATATACCAGCAGCCGTGCGCAACTTGTGCCCCAGACGGTCTCTCGAAATAAAAAGATCCGTGTCAATCTTGCTCGTTTCCGCAACCCGACCCCCTTTCCTTTATTTTACTTTGGTTTTAGTTGAAGCTTGTCAGTCTGAGCTGCAGAACCGCGAATTTTCATCTTCCTTCGAGGTCCCTTTGTTTCCTTCCGCCGAGTCTAAACACTAACCAAACAGGATGCAAGAAGGGGACTGCAAATAAAATCTTTCAGTTGTACCTTTCATCCTTTCGCTCGAATAAGATTAAAGGAGCTCTTGAGTTTATTGAAGAAAGGCTTCTGATCTTAGAGATCCGGTTGATAAGTTAAGAAATTACGGTTCATATTTGATGATAAAAAACTGCTTTCTTTAGTCCAGTTGTCAAAAAGATTAGGAGAAAAAGGTAAAAATTGATGGAGGAACTTTCCCTCTGAGTTAATATCGAGTCCAGAATTAATTACGAACCAGGAACTACTTATGTGAAAGATGATTCTAAAGTGAAACAAATTCGTTTTATTTTCTCTTGGTAGTTGTCATTTATATCTTTTATGAAAATGATGACACTTGTCCAACACTACTACTTATATAGCAATTTACAATTTCAGTAAAACCCTATTTTGAAATTATTTTCTTACACATTAAGTAGCGTCTGCGATTTTTAATATTTCTAGGAGTGCATTATGGTTACTCTTAAAGAGAGAAGAATCCTTAGGCGTGGACTCTTGTTTGAAAACCATTGATTAGTGCTGCAGCAGTTGTTGCATGTAAATAACATGCTTATACTCGTTTCATTCACGCTGTCATTCCTTTTTTACCACTGTGCCTCAGGTCTCGTTTACAAACGTAATTTCCTTTTTATAATAATCATCGTGTCATGCACTTTTATATGTAAATAATAATAACTGACCATATCTCAGTTTTCCGTAATTTCAAAAAGGGCAAATAGGTTGATTTATTTGCTCGAAAATTAGAGAGAGATGAAGTGGAATAAGATTAATATTGCATTAACTAAGTGCTAAGTTTTTGAAATTTTTTTATCGCGATTATCTGATGTTTGACACCAATGGCTTCTGAAATAAAAATAAAACTTTTTAAAGTATGTTTTCCCAATGAGAGAACTAATCCTCTAGTATCAGTAGCCTAGAATTTTTTCCTGTGCACACTAAGTTTATAAATATGTACCAAGTAAATCTATCTAGTTTATTATGTATCTGACTAACCTAATATTTTCAAGTACTGCAGAATTTTAAGAAATTCTGAAATTTGAAATATTTACAAATTTTGAATCTCTAATTCGGAAATCCTTTCAGTTTTGAAAGTTTATTTCGAGACTGCTAGAGAGTGACTTTTTTTGCTTTTGGTCAACATTATTTTTTTTTTAAAGTCACCTTTTTAGAATATGATCAATTTTTAATTATACTTTAATAAATAATTTTATTCATTCTTCTTCATACTCTCTTCTGTTTATTTGTACTTTTTCCATTTACTGCAGAAGCAAATATCTTCAAATTTCTATATTTCAAAATTTTTCGATAAAAAAAAAACGATCAGAATGACAGAATCAACATAGAATCATTTAAAGTTTGGAGACTTCAATTCGTTAATTTGAAGTTTGAATTTATTAAAAGTTGAATAATTTGAAATATAACAATTTTTAATGAAAATTTCTTGAAGTTAAATAATTTTAATTAACAAATTTTCAGTTTAAAATGTTCAGTACTGAAAATTTGGGTTATAGCCTATAAAAAAGTCATTAATTTTATGGATTTGAATTTGAATATGTTCAGTTTTGAAAGCTATTTCCTCCATGCTACTTGAAAATCATCGTCCGTTTAAATAGAAATCATAAAATCTTGAAAATTTCCAGATTTGAAATTGTTCGTTTCTGAAGTCTTCATTGGAAGTGTTTGCATATGTTTAAAATCAAAGTTCTTGTACAAATTTTATCTTTGAAATTCCATAATTTCTGATTCCATCAAAAAGCACTAACATAAAACATGTATAATATTGACACTAATTTATTAAATAATTGAAAAGTTTTAATTTAGTCGCCCAAGATTATTTAGAAAACACAAAACTTTCCCAATCGACAAAAGCTTTTTTTTTATTTTCATTATTAAAAGAGATTATTTGCAGATTTATCTTTCAAAATTTCATATTTAAGATATAAAACTTCAAGTAGAGGAAAGCCAATCAGGTCTTCAACAACAATGATTTCGAGATTTTCGACAAATTTTTTTAGATTCCTGTTACCGACATGTTACCGACATCGAGACTATTCCACTGCTCAAGTGGTTCATATCCGCGCTAAGTTTCGAGAACATTCTGAAAGGTTACCGATGAAGTCATCAAACGATATTGTGTAATTTTGAATAGCGAATTTTGCGTAAACATCTTCAAGGTTATTTATTATCTAAATCAGTATAATTATGAGAAAAACAACAATGATTTATTGCTTCCTTATAGTTAATACATTTAATTAAATAAATAAAGGAAGCAATTTTTCAATTAAATGTATCAATAAGGACGCAATAAATCATTCTTGTTTTTCTTATTACTACACTAATTGATATAATAAATAACCTTGAAGTTGTTCAAGCAAAACTCGTTCCCCAAAATTGCACAATATACTTTTATGACGTCATCGGTAACCTTCGAGGATATTCTAGAAACTTAGCACAGACACGAACCACTTGAGCTGTGGAATGGTCTCGATGTGGGTAACACGTCTGTAACAGAAATCTTGGATTAGAAACCCCCCCCCACGTATCTGCTTCAGTTTCATACTAAAAAAATTTAACTATTTACAACCCGATGACAAATATTAGAAACATATCGTTAATCAGAAAAAGTGCAATACTTTTTGTTTTGAAAGTGACTCCCTAGCATCTGTCTGACTAAACACCTCTCCTACCACTTGTCCAATATGTCACGCAATTTTCAAGCCTCATGCCGAGCTGAAATTCATAAAAAAGAAATAAAGACTTCCACGAAAGGGCCAAGAAAAAAAGGTGTAGATGTGATTAGATTAGATTCGATTCTCGCAAACCATTCACGAAATTGATTCACCTTAAGACTATATAGGTCTAGACCTGGGAGTGGTTAAAATGGTTATACCACGATACTACTCCATCGAGGAAATTATGTCGTTAATGAAATTATTGAGTTGATGTCTGTCGTGCCGCTTCCTGATCTTTTATACAATAGAATACAGAATATACAATATACAATATGGTATACTATTGGTTAGACCGGTGCAGGTCACTGGCAGGAACATAACACTTGTAACATTAATTGAAATCCTTGCAGCATGAAAATTTGATCTTCTGACAGAGAAAACATTCTCAGAAAATAGCTGAGGGGTTCACTATCGGCGCAAGAGCAACCAAGAAAATAGTTGATAAATCCGTCGATGGTAACCCTACCAAAATTTGGTCGATAATTAATTAAATGATCAAATCACTGTTTTATTAAAATTATTAATACGTATGGAAATATGATGTAAAATAATTTGGGACTCGGAATAAAGAAAAAATTGATGAATTCCAGGTCTTATTAACTTTTTATAGAGCAATGCATGTTAACCGGTCGGTCCTGCTTCGGTTTACCCTACCAAACTAAGACTGACAAAAAAGATTTTATAGATTAAGACAGAGTGAATGAGAGATTCGCTGATTATGAAACAGAAAATGGGGAGGTACCCGCATGTCAGTTTCAAGTGGGGCAGACTTTTGATTGATGTACCGTTCATTCCACTAAAATTACACTGTCTTGCGAACCAAATCAAACTACTATTCGCTACTTTTAGATTATCATTTAATTCACAGTTTCAAAAATGGATTTACTAGTTAGCCTCAACCAGACATCCGGCAATATTTGATCTATTTCACAGTAAACCCCGAGATTTCAAAACGTTGCATATCATTCTGATTATCAACTTCAGATTAAAATGATCCACTCCTGGAAGATTTACAACTTCCTAGGACTAACAAGAAATGTTTCAGAAAATGTTGAATTTCAGGGTGGGAGAAAAATTCTCATTTTCCTATATTGGGCCACAAATGTCTATTGGCTCTGGTAAGATTTTTGAAATTTCAATGTGCATGTAGAAGGTCATGACTTGGATGTGGCATATAAGAATTGACACTCGAGAGTTGCTACACCTAGTAAGTGTCATTTGCCATAGAAATTATTTACCCATGCAAGTAGGCCTCAAAATAGCCAAAATGGCAAATGTCACTTCCTATGCTTTTCCGTTGGACAGCAGCTACTCTTTTTTATCTTTTTGATAAGGCTTTTCTAACCAGTTTACTTTACTTTATAATCAGTGTTCATTTCTTGAGGAGGGTACTTGAGAAGTTTTTGCAGATAACTATTGACGTCAAAATGTTCTTCGGTCGGAGGAATTCGCAACAGTACACTTTTATTACAGATCCCTTATCTATTCACTCCAAAGTTACTAGATCAGGATCATCACACAGAATAAGAATCGTCATCCTCCTCATGGATCATGGTCTTCGTCAATTCTTTCATGGTCAATACTAATTATTTATGTTTATAAATAGTGTTCACTTCTTGAAGAGGGTACCTGAAATGTTTTTGCAGATAACTATCGACAGTAATGTTCTTTGGTTGGATGAATTCGCAAGTACATTAGTACAATTTTATTATAGAGTCCTTATCTATTCACTCCAAAGTCACTAGATAAGGATCCTCCTCCTCTTCCTCCTCCTTCTCCTCACGGATCCTCCTCGCCTACTAGCTTCTTTCCATGATTCATTTTCATTGGGAAAATCATAGTCTTAGTCAATTCCTTCATGGATAATACTAATTAATTATTTTTATAATTAGTGTTCACTTCTTGAAGAGTGTACCAGAAATGTTTTCGCAGATAACCATCGATGGTGATGTTCTTCGGTTGGAGGAATTCGCAAGTACATTAGTCGCGATTGGACATGCAGTAATCCGTAAAAATAGATGCGGAATAATGCTCCTGAAGAAGGCCATGAGAACGACACTCTCTGGCTGAGCCTTCAGCTCTGCGTACCTGCGTAATCCGTTATAATGTTCCATTGTGGGACCGACCTTTACGGTGATGCAACGTATAGTTGTAATACCCACATGTTGCAGGGTCAAGGCACAACAATCCACAATATCTTCTAATATTGTTTTTCCCCTCCGAGGACTTTGTTCTTTAATCTTTAATCTTTATGTCTCATACTTCATGTTTCGCTTCTTTGAATCGATGCAGGCTTCAATTTAGGCGACGTTAAGTGGACCCTCGTCTCTGGTCATTGTGAAGGTCAGATGCCTATTGTATTCTCATTAGGCTTCCGAAAGAAAAAAGGGGACGCAAATTTACTCCATCAAATAGGCGATGGGACTATTTTTATTGACTTATTTTTCGGCAATCATCTCTTTCGACAGGGTGTCTACTCAAATTCTACAAAAAACGTCGATCATTTTGGAACAAAATCGAGATTTTCTTCGTCTCGATGTGGTGAGTATCGTGTACGAGGTTTTAATTTAATCTAACGAGATTTTGGAAAATTTTTAAAATACTCGACATGCATCACTAGACCCTACGCCCTTTATAACATTACATAATACTTGGATAACAATTTTTATCATACATCTGTGAATTGTTAAATTATTATTATAATGTTTCAAATTTCGGAATAGAATCCTTTTGTATGTCAAATTAATTTTCTACCAAAAAAGACGCATTTTCAATAAAATCGTTAAATTTGTAATAAAGAAGATGTTTCAAGTAAAATGATGAATCCTCCACAATAATATATTTTTTTTAACATTAATTCTAGGACAACAAAAGGGACTTTATTATAGGTCAATTAATTTGTCTAGAAATTCTCCATCTAACGGAAGACTTAAATGCATTGATTCATATGTATGAAAAATTATATTATTGCGGAAAACGCCCATTAAGATAAATGTTCCAAAAAATCTAATTTCACCTTTGATATTTTTTTGTAGAGTCGAAAATAAGAAAGATATTAAGCTTTAAAAGCTTTAAGGCCGATGAGGGAGTACTAGGTATTGTTGGTTTTAGCTCAAATTTATACTCCACCGTTTTTTCTTCAAAAGGAACAAATATTTTTGAGAACACCTTCCATTTTTTTAATTTGATGCTTTCGCTATTTTTTATGGAACACCCTAATATAGGAATTGAAGAAACTTCTAGAGAAATTTCAATGATTTCAAAATGCATTAAAGGATATCAAGTGCCTTACCAAGGTTATGACGTCACTTTCGCTTTTAACATTACCTACTTCTTGTTGATTACGATTCGAACAAAAAACCGCAATGTACACATCGCATCGCTGATCACAGACGTAACGGTCTTTTCCTTATATATTGTTCAGGTTTAGTCCCTGCATTCGAGTCAGTAAAAAACTTCATCATGAAGGAGTATTTCTATTTTGGTATAAATATCAGGTGATTGACAATTTTCAAAATTACATCACATTTTTCGAGGCATGATTGCAGAAGAATGTATCTGACACAAAGTTAAGGGGTTTTAAAACAATTTGAAATTGCGAAATTCTAAAGGTTTGGAATTAAACAAAATGATCTTTACTGAAAGTGGAGGTGTCAAAATGACAAGGTTCCATCTCGGAGAGGCCAAATGGAAAGGTACTAACTCGCGTGACGAACTCACGAAGCTACAAAATCCCATCGAAACTTTATTTGGAACATCAGTACCCTTACATCTCTAGAAAAATCACTTTAGTCAACTTAGGTTTTGGCACGAAATTGCGAAAGAAACTTTTAAAAATGTGTTTGTACAAATTAAAAAATAAATATTTTAGATTTGTAAACATTTTAAACCCCACAACATGTCCTTTTTGGTTTGTAAAAAGTCATTTTGAAAAGCTTCTTCGGCAATTTTGCGCCAAAACCTAACTCCACTTGGTGGTTTTTCTAGAGAACGGTTCACTTAGTTTCTCCGAGATGGAATCTTGCCATTTGGACACGCTGAATTATAAATAAGAGACTTTTAATTAATAAGGAAAATAGAAAAATTGGTAAAACCAAAAAATTTTACTCATGCACAGAACCGACACCCTAATTTATCACCGATTGCAATCTTAATACCATTAGAATTGATTTTTAACCTTCATTCAATCAAGATTGGTTGGGGCGTTCCCATGTTTTTTTTTTAAATGAAAGAATGAGACGAGCTGGTAATAATTCATGACTACTCAAGCGTCTTCCATAGGAGTATATGCAGTTACAGTTGCAGTATGCGTAGGAGTTGGAAAGAGTTGCAAGATTAATGCATCTCCTTTCCAACGTCCTGGTTGTTCGGCGGAACCGATTTGATTCGTCACGCGTAGGTAAGATCGCAACCAGAACCACTCAATGTCCATGTACTCTTGTTTTTCACTTTACTTATGAAACAGTTATACTTTCTAACAAGTAGAAGTACACTTTTATTACAGATCTCTTATCTATTCCCTCCAAAGTCACTAGATAAGAATCCTCAAACAGAATAAGGATCCTCACGCAGTAAAAGGATCCTCAGGCAGCAAATGGATCCTCACACAGCAAAAGGATTCTAACGCAGCAAAAGGATCATCACTCACAAAAAAGATCCGTAAAATGTACAACGTTTTTTTCACTTTACTTATGAAACAATTATACTTTCTCACTGGCAGAAGTACACTTTTATTACAAATTCCTTATCTATTCAGTCCAAAGTCACTAGACAAGGATCCTCAAGCCGCAAAAGAATCCTCGCTCAGAAAAAGGATCCTCACTCAGAAAAAGGATCCTCGCGCAGCAAAAGGATCCTCACTCAGAAAAAAGATCCGTAAAATTGACAACATGATCCGTACAAATACAACGTAACTTTTAAGTAGATTTTACAATAAGTTCTGTTCAATATACTCATTTTCTGTACATTACATGTAACCTTCAGTAAAACCTACTCAACTCGGACTTTTCCACAAAGTTGATTTTACTGGAAATCAAGTGAAATTTACCAAAAATCAGTCAATTTAACGGAACTTCTTGTAAAATCTACTAAAAACCTTGTACCGATCGTCTTGCAAATTTTATGGATATTTTCTCTGCGTGATATAAGCCCACCTTCTTCTTTCCATGATTCATTTTCGATGGGAAAATAATGATCTTCATCAATTCCTTAATGCTTGATACTAATTATTTATGTTTACAAATCGAAAAAAATAGTAATGAAAATTGCAGGGTTCACAGCGGGTCAGTAATTCAATTTTAGGTAAGGAAGAAGATTTTTTCCGAAAAAAGGGGATTAAAATTGAACAAAAGTGCCCTCTAACAGTAGCGTTTTTAAACAAATTTTCCAGTTATATTTGTGTGTAAGCCATTTTTTTATCTAGCTTTAAAAAATCTGTTGAAACTTCAGAACTCTTCTTCTACTGATAAAAATACATCATCAACAAATTTAAAGACAAAAAAAATGGAAAAATAGATAAACTAAATTTTATCACGTGGTTGAATATTTAATTATTTGGTGGAAAATTCAACTATTTTGTTGAAAATTCGTGTTTTTGGTTTGCAAATTCAATTCTCTTTTAGTAGAAATTTCATCTTTTTGGTGAAAAATGCAACTGTCTGGTTGAAAAGTCAAATATTTTTTTTTAAAGAAAGTTCAACTGTTTGGTTGGAAATTCGTCTTTTATGGATAAATTCAACTGTTTTTACTTTTTCGAAAGTTCAACTATTTGGCTGAAAGTTGAACTAGTTTGTTATAAAACAAATTTTTTTTTTTGACGAAGATCCATATTTTTTGTTTAAAATTCAACTATTATGGTAAAAAATGTACCTAGTTTGTTGAAAATTCATATTTTCGGGTTGAAAGTTCAACTGTTTTGTATAAAATTCTTTTTGGCTTGAAAATTCAACATTTGTTTGAAAAACCTACTTTTGGTGAAAAGTAGGCTTTTTATGAATTCAACTGTTTTTAATTTAAAATGAAAATATTTTTTCGTTAAAATATCAGCTATTTATATTTAATAGAAAATTCCAAAATTTGATTGAAGAAACTACTTGTTTAAAGGTTAACAGCTTTGTTTAAAATATGTACATTTTTTGGTTGAGGGTTCATCTCCTTGGTTGAAAATATAACTATTTTGTTGAAAATACGGATTTTTGGGTTAAAAATTCAACAATTGGGTTGAAAAATCTACTATTTTGTTAACAAGCTGTCTTTTTCAATTTCACTGTTTTTGCTTTAAAATTAAAATCTTTTTTGGTTAAAATATCAACCATTACATTTTAGGTTGAGAACTGATATCCTTTGGTTAAAAATTCAACTATTTGTTTAAAATTTTATTTACTTTATAGAAAATGCAATAGTTCTACTTGAAACATTAGGAATTTGAAGCACTTCAATTTGAATTTAATATTAGTACTTACATTAATGTTATTATAAAGAATTATTTCCCCTATTTTATTAAAAAAAATAAAAAAATAAAAATTGATTAGCAGTTGGAACTCGAAAGTTCATTGCCTCACTACCCGATTCGGGTAGTGTTTCTAGGTGGATATTTACTACCAATGTGGGCCCACCACACCCACGACGGGCCAACAGCAACGCAGTATTTCCTGAACGGTCACCCATCCAAGTACTAACCGCGCCCAACAATGCTTAACTTCAGTGATCTTACGAGAACTGGTGTTTCCAGAGTGGTATCGCCGTTGGCCCTATTTTATTAAACTATAATAAAATAAAAATAATATAACATATTTGAAATTAGCAACATACAAAAAATCTCTTTTAAAGCGTCTTGTTTTTTAATGTCTTCAATTTCTGTTTCTGATTCCTAAAAAATGAATCGAAACTTTACGAAAAAGTCGAAAATCGGGTCGAAATTCTCGATTTTAGGTGTTTTAAGGCATTTTCAAATTTAAGGCAGAAAAAGGGGATAGACTGTGACCCCTGAAATTGAAAAAGGGCGGCAGATTTTCAGGTATTGTCTCTTTTTCGTTTGAGAACTCTGCAACCGAAAAGAATTAGCAATCAACATTGAAAACGGGTGGAAAATTTTAGTTTGGCTTTTGGCGATCTGAGATCTAAACCCGGCTCTGGTGATACGTTTAGCTGGTATTAGCATCAGAATCTATTAAACCCTCTGGTCGAGGCTCCTGACCATATCAGGCGAAATAAATACCAGCTACGATAAAACCACACTTGCTTTTGCAGGATCGTCGAACTCTGTCGAGGAAAAGCCGTTCTGAGATTTGCCTCGATCCAATTAGTTGTCTGCATAGACAGGCCCACTTTAAATAAGATAGGCAGAGACTATTGCTCTCGACCCTCGAACATGAAAGATGATGCCAAATTTCGCTGATCCTGCTTCTGTTCTCTCGGACTAGGGACTTTGCCAAACTATTTTTAAACATATCAAGACCAAAGAGTTAACTTAGTTGCATTTTTTATTTCATGACAGTAGATGAGTAAGGCTGGTTCTAATCCTAGATTCCTTTTACCGACATGTTACCGATATCGAGACTATTCCACAGCTGAAGTGGTTCTTGTCCGTGCTTGACTCACTCATTCTTGATAATGTCTCAAGAATGTTCTAGAAACTTAGCACGGACACGAACCACTTCAGCTGTGGAAAAGTCTCAATGTCGGTAACATGTCGGTAACAGGAATCTAGGGTTAGAACCCGACTTACTCATCCACTCATGAATAAAATATACTGTCTTCCTTCATTCTTTGACCTACAAACTCATTGATTGTTTCCAAGCAAAGAATAAATCTACAAAGGATGTAATCCCAGATGCACGTGCATCGATCAACCTACGCGTCAAGAAACAAGACATCGTAGGATTAAATCAATTGAATCATACAAGTCGACAGGAGACACAAGACAATAAGCTCCTGGGACTTCCTGTCGACCAAGAGATCCCAGTCGGGAATATCCAATTAGGGGCAGTGTATAAGTTACGTAAAGTTTTTTCTGAAATTTAAAACTACGTAGGCCCCTTTGTTATGGCCCGTAAGTTTTGCCCCCAACATCCTATCTTACGTAATTTTTGCCGACTAAATTTTTTTCGTAAATTTATTTAGGGGTCATCCAAAAATAACGTACGACAATTTGACTGTTGACAGACAGACAGTCAGACAATTTTGACAGTTGAGTTGCACAAAAAAGACAAATTTTCAACAACAGTTGAATTTTCAACCAAGAAAGATTTTTCAGTCAATAAAGAAAAAAATTTCATACAAAAAGTGTTTAAATTTCAAGCCAAAAAGACGAGCTTTCTACCAAAAAAAAAGGTGAACTTTACGCAAATAGTTGAATTTTCAACTCAAATTATGAATCTTCATCCGGAAAATCAATTTTTAACGAATTTATTTGGTTATATTTGAAGCTTCAACAAAAAAGGTCAATTTTCAACAAAAGATGGAATAGTTAAATTTTCAGTTGAAAAATTAGTTTTCAACCAAAGAGATTAACTTTGAACTAAAATGATGTATCTTCAGATAAAAAAAATGAATTTTTGACAAAGTATTTCAACTTGAGACCAAATAGTTGAAGTTCGAGAATGTGATTAATTTTTTAACCAGACAGTAACATTTTTAACCAAAAAAGATGAAATTTCTACAAAAGCACATACATTTTCAAACCAAAAAGACCAATTTTCAACAAAATAGTTGAGTTTTTAAACAAAACAAACATTTTTAGTCAAAGAAGAACAAAAATGTCCATAAAATTGTTAAATTTTCAACCCCAAAAAGACGAATTTTCAACCAAATAAATGAATTTTCAACTAAAAAAAATAAATATTCAAGAAAAATGGAATAGTTACATTTCTAGTTCAAAAAATTAATGTTCAACTAAAAAAAGGAATTTTCAACAAAATAGTCAAGCTTTTAACTAAAATGATTAATCTTCAACCAAGAAATGAATTTTTTGCCAAAAAACATCAATTTTCAACCAAAAGTAGATTAATTAATTTTTCAGTTAGAAAAATAAATTTTCAACAAAACAAAACGTATTTTCAAACAAACAGATGAATTTTCAACCAAGAAAATTAAATTTCTATCAAAAAAGATAAATCTTCAACCAAAAATGTAATAGTTGAATTTTTAGTTAAAAAACTTAATTTCCTACCAAAATAATTGAATTTTCAACCCGAAGAAGACGAGTTTTCAACGAATTATATGAATTTTCAACTTACTGAAAAAGATAAATTTTCGATAAAAAATGTAATAGTTAAATTTTCAGTTTAAAAAATTAATTTTCGATAAAAAAAAATAATTTTCAACCAAAGAAATTAATTTTCAACCAAAAGATCAATTTTCAACAAAGAAGATTCTTTGTGTACAAAACAAGATTAATTTTTAACAAAGTGCCTGAATTTTCAACAAAAGAAATAAAATTTCAACAGAACATTTAAATTTTGAACAAAAAAAGGTTTCTAACTAAAATGATGAATCATCAAATAAAAAAAAATTCATTAGCAGTTCGAACTCGAAAGTTCATTGCCTCGCTACCCGATTCGGGTAGTGTTTCTAGGTGGATATTTACTACCAATGTCGGCCCACCACACCCACAACGGGCCAACAGCACGCAGTATTCCTGAACGGTCATCCATCCAAGTACTAACCGCGCCCAACAATGCTTAACTTCAGTGATCTTACGAGAACTGGTGTTTTCAGCGTGGTATCGAATCATCAAACAAAATAAAATTAATTTTTAACAAAGTAGTTTATCGAAAATGCCCTTACTCTGTCAGGTTCTCAGAGTTGAAAATATTTTACGTAAGAAATGGTATTGACCACGTACCCCCCATGTAATTACGTAATTTGGGCACGGTCCCATTATGCATGGGCGAAAAAAGTTCTTGAAAGTAGAAGGGCTCTCTCTTAAAATGAACCAGTGAAATCTCACTGATTTCACGTGACATTTCATGTCACTGGTTTAATCAGTGAGGTTCAGTGGTTACTCAGTACCAGTAGTCATCTAGTTGTGCGCGTTGTCCTGGTACGTCACCTGGTTAGGTATGACGCTTGTCATTCATCATTTTTGTGCTATCTTATGCAAAATTATATCTTAAAACTCGCATATTACTCTCACAACAATAAATGAGGAACAGGCTGCAATATAATAGGATAAAATATATTGTACCTCACTGTGGGAAGGCCCGTCATTACGTCAACGTGTCGCGTCGCTCAGAGTCAAACCCAAGTGACCAGAGGCCTCACCACTTTGAAGCGAAAGATAAAATAATATCCCCTGCTTATTGCAGTCAGGCCCCAAAAATTTCGAAGACAAACAATAGTACACAATAAAGTTTGTTTTCAGTCGAGAAATGCAAAGACTCGACCAGCGACACGCGTACCAGACGACAGGAGGTTCATGTCTTGGCTGCGTGCAGCGCTGTACCACTGGTTGAATCTAGCAATTGGAGTCACTGGTATATTCAGTAACGTTGTTTTAGTTGAGTCACTTACTGGTTCACCCAGTCAAAGTGGGAAAATCACTGGTTCACCAGTGATAATTTAAAATACTGATTCAAACAGTGACAATTCCACTGATACAGTTTAAAAGAGTTCAGAGCTCCTCTTTTAACAGTGGCTAAGTAAAGCTCATTTGTTGATGAACACTTAATTCCTAGGGTGCGGACAAATCTCTTTTATAGGCACTCTAATTCGATCAGAAATTAGGGCTTCTTTGGGGATTGTTCTGTTTGCCTCCACTAGGGCGTGTCTCATTAATCCTCGGCATCAATTTACAAATTACTCGGCAGACAGACGCGCCGCTGCACTTGGACCGTGAAATTGATCGGACGTCGGATATCGTCTCTCTCAATGGGTGTTGCTGTCCTTCTCTAGATTTGTACCTGTCGAAATTGATTATTGCTAGTTGAGACAGGTTTTTTATTCGATGAATCGAATCACACTCAAGGATCAATATGATTCTGATCATATCTCTAGCTTTATTGAACCTGATCTAAGAATAACAAACTTCTTTCGGACAGTCCTTTGTGGCCGAAAAAATTCATTTTCGAAATTTCCTGATTTTGCCCTGACCATAAATATGCAAAGACCAACATTTTTATCTTGCAACAACTTTAACACAGAATCTTTTACAAACGGCGTAAAACTATAATAAATAATATTGGTTTATTTCAAACAAAAAATATGACTTTCCTACCATAAGTGACCAATTTTCAATCTCAAGGGACGAATTTTTAAAGAAATTGTTGAATTTTCAAACAAAAGATTAAACTTCAACCAAAAAACGTTTCATTTTCAATTAAATAATTGGATTTTATAAAAAGCCGTTATATTTGAAATAAAGAAGATGAATTTTTAATCCAAAACGACGAATACTCTGTTCAAATAAATGAATGTTCAAGAAAACAGTTGAATTTTTGAACAAAAAAGATGATTTTTTAACAAAATACTTCAATTGTCAACAAGGTGATTAAATTTTAAAGAAAATAGTTCAATTTTTAACGAAATACTTTAATTTTCTACCTACAAAGATGAATTTTCAATCAAATAGTTGAATTTTCAAACCAAAAAGATTAAAATTCAACCAAGACGAATTTTTTCGAAACCATTGAAATTGTCAACTCAAAAAGTTTAATTTTTAACAAAAAGATGAATAAAAAAATATTTTATAGTTTATATTTCGACAGGAAAAAAAGATCAACAAAATAGTTGAATTTCAAACCAAAAAGTAGAATCTTCAACCAACAAAGATGAATTATCAACAAAAATTTCAATAGTTGATATTTCAACCAAAAAAAAAGTAAAAAAAATTTCTACCCAAAAGACCAACTTGCAATCAAGAAGATTAATTTTCTACCGAAAAAGACGAATTTTGAACTAAATAACTGAATTTTTGAACAAAAAGTTGAATCTTTAACTAACAATGATCAATTTTCAACCAACAATGGAAACGTGAAATTTTCAGTAAAAAAAAAATAATTTTCAAGAAAAAAAGGGTTTTCTACAACATAGTTAAATTTTCAACCAAATAGATTAATTTTCATCTAAAATGATGCATTTCTCAACCTAAAAGACAAATTTTCAACAAATAAAGTTTTTTCCCCTCAAGAAGGAAACAAATTTAATCCAAATTGTTAAACTTTCAAGTCAAAATACAAGTTTTCTGTAAAAAAAAATTTTGAACCCGTCAAAATCTCAATCAAAAATTCAACCTTCAAACGAGGAAGGTCACACAGGACATTCAAGTGGAGGGTGCTATTTTTATTATGAAAGAAAACGTCCTATGAAATAAAAATATGATATTCAAGTGGAGTGTGCTATTTTTATTATGAAAGAAAACGTTCCATGAAATAAAAATATTACTTTTCAACAAAAAAGTTAATTTTCATCAATAAATGGAAATTTTACATTATCATTTAAAAAAAAAATAATTTAAAACAAAACAAAAAACTGATTTTAAACAATATACTTAAACTTTTAACCAAAGAGATGAATCTTTAAGCAAAAACAAAACTTAATGAAGAAGTTCAATTTTCAATTTAAAAATGTCAATTTTCAACACAATAGTTAATCTTCCAACAAATGAGATGAATTTTGAACTAAAAAAATGAATCTTGAACTGGAATATTTAAATTTTCAGTTTAAAAAAAATTAATTTTCAACCAAAAAAAAAAAAAAACGAATTTTCAACTAAAATGCTGAATCTTCAATAAAAATTTTCTTTTATCAAAATGGTAAACGGAATAAGATAATTTCAAACAAAAAGTATTATCATTGATAGTTATTTAAATTGTCTCTCATATAAATTCCCTAACTTTGGCAAACTTTTTTGTTCAAAATCCCTGATTTCCGGTTTTTCCCTGACTTACGGGCACGCCTGAGTCCTTTATAAGAAAGCAGAGTCCTGTGGGAATTTCGCAAGTAGAAAGATCATGAACCTGACATTTTCTCTCCTCTCACTCTCTCGGTACTCAAGTTCTCGGCGTCGTTTGTAACGGATTCTTCCGTCGCGAAAAGGAAGGGATAATTGGCCGATTCGGATGCAGGAGACAGCGGTTCAGATAAGATCATGAGTCAAGGATGAATTTGGAATCAGTTTGCATGCGGATTGCAGATGCGCTCGACATGCTTTTCCTTAATTCCTCTTTCCACTCGAAAACCAATCACTAAGAAAGGTAGTAACGGTGAGAATCGGCCTCCTACTTATCTTGTAATAATCAGCATCACGTCGACAAAGTACGTTCTCGACGTTTTCCGACTTGGAAGCAGCACGTACAACTAAGTACAGGTTGCAAACTCGTTTCCTATGCAAGAAAACGTGTTCTTGGTTCGAGACTACGCATTATTTATATTTAAAAATCTCACAGAAAAAACTGAGGGTTCACTAAAGTTGAGGCCCAAAGGTGTTCCTTTGGAGAATACTTGAATAACATGAAGGCGCATTCACAAACCACTCTTGCAAAGTTTTCGGTTACTTTTCAGCAAGAGGGGTTCCTTTTTGTTGCAGCTCCTTAGGAACCAAAAATTGTTTCTAATAGAAACGCCAGTTTTTCCTGTGCTGGTATTTGTCCCAGTCGTGCTTTTTGCACTATGCTACAATTAAGATTGATACTACAATCCAATGTTTTGTCTCTAAAATAATTTCCTCGTAAATCTTCTCGCGTGGGAATCGAGTTACTGAAGTACCATATCGGTTTCTAAAGGGCCTGCTCAGGTTGCATAAACCCATTACTGAAATGCTTGCAAGATTGAACCTCGCGTGGCGTTGAGTTGAAACCACCAATGAAAAAGCGTCCGAGACAAAACACTCGTCAGGAATAGCGTTAAGTCAACTTATATATTCAACCCACACCTTCTGGAACTTAGAAGCTTAGTGAAAGACCTGCATCTCTCAGATTCTATGAATGAAAGCAGCCATGGCCTCGCTGGCAAAGAGAGTGGAATATACATACTTGTATAATTGCCCACGTGGGCCACTCACTTTGACGAATTTCATCAAAATGATTAATCAAACGAGGAAAGTCACACATGACATTCAAGAGGAGGGTGCTATTTTTAGTATGAAAGAAAACGCTCCATGAAAGATGTCATGCCAAATCAAAATTTTTTAGAAAACATGAAAAGCCTTTATAGGCGACCCTGTTTTGTAAGAAAACATTAATTCCGTAGAAGCTGTAGCCACTTATAGACCAGCATCGGAAATTCCGAATCTGCACCTAAACTCTAACTTTAATCTGTTCTAAAGAATGTTGCTCTGTTGCTTCTAGGACGTCGGAAATTTTGTTTTCTCGAAGAAAGTTACTATCCGGAATCTAAAGAAATTCTGTTATAAATAATCAACTAAATCCGAAGGAGCTGTAGCCATTTATAGGTCACCATCCGAAAATTCAAATTTAAATCGGAAATCCAAGGAAAATTTGTTCTAAATGGTAAAGTCGATGTGTCCAAATGACAATGTTCCATATCGGAAAAACCAAATGCTACAGAGTTGAGGGCGCTGATGTTTGCAATCCAATTTATGTCGGATTTTGAAGCTTCGAGAGTTCGCCACGCGAGTTAGCACCTGTTCATTTTGTCTCTACGAGTTAGCACAATGACATTTGTTCTCTCCGAGATGGAAGCTTGTCATTTGGACACCTAGGATTCCAGAAATATTGTCCATTATAATATGACTATGTGGTAATTTGAGCTTAAGACACCCACGGAAATTGACTCAGCAACGAAATCCTATAGCTGAATCAGCAGAATGTCAATCCTGCATGGAATCCAAGATTAGATAGGGGTTGGGTGGCGGGAAACGGCGGGAAAGGGAAATAAAGATAGAGTACCAGATACGCGACCTTGGCAGTATACATGTATGTTAGTAAAGCAAAGTGGTCTCCACAGAGGTACCTAGGAAAAAAGAGCACACTAGGGTCAGGTTCTTCTTGCGCATTGTTCACAATCAAGAACCGTGTCGTATCATTGAGGATCGGTCAGAGAAACATCACCCGCACAGGTGGGATCACTGACTCATCTTCCTAGGTAAGAAACTTCCGTTTTACAGTCACCAAAAACAAAACATTTTTAACATTTCTACAATTGCAGCTTTGTAATTGAATTCAAACTTAATTTTTATTTTAATTACTGAAGGATGATCAGTGACAAGCCTCAGTTGACTTATTCACCAACTTTAGCAAAACAAATTAAGATTCATGTTTGCGATCTTCGAAATAAGAACAACAGCATCATAATCCATAATGGTATTGCGGCTTGTCCGCAAAAAAGTCACGGTGGAAATGAAGAATGACAGAAACTTTATTACACGACTCGACCGCGGTGATGGCGCCTTTTAACTTATCAGCAACAATTTGCATAACTGGCCTCGTTAGCATAAGCACGCATCTGCATTCTGCGTTTATTATGCGATTTTCACATGATCGTAAAAAAGGATCTCAAGACTTAAAAAAACCTAGTGTAGTTCATTGAAATTTATCACCGTGACGGTTTCAAAATTATGCAATGCACTTTTAAGATTCTACAACCTTGTCTGCTTTTATACTTAACCCACACCCAGAAAAAAAATTTCTTGAACCAAAAAAACAGTTTGGTCGATTCAACCAACTACTCCATCTACCAAAGATTTGCTTAAAACAACCGAACATTTTGGACTGGGTCAACCAAATACTTTGTCTCAAAAACACAGAATAAAGAGTAGATACCTTTTCTTCAATTTGAGCTTGAAGTCTATACTTTCATTTTCTAATTTGACCTCAGATCAGATTCCGCGGTTAAGTCAATCTTCCTTCAAAGCGTCGAATGACGCAAATGCGGTTTCGCTACACGTGCTACGTGCAACCAAAAATCTCATATATGGAAATTGCAGAGAAGAAATCACTTAATTTTTAAACTCTTGTTGCAAAATAGCAGAAAATATTAAGAGAGATGTTTTCCATTCGCAGAAATTGTGTCCTTCAAGGTGGCCGCAAAAATTCATTTTAAAAAATCCCGGACTTTTCCCTGACTGAATATTAATTTTCCCTGGCCATTAATAGTTAAAGGCCAAAATTCTAATCTTGGGACATTTTTAATACAGAATTTGGTATAGCTAATCTGCATTATTAACGTGAGCAATTTTCTTTTTAATTTAAAAGAATTCGATTCAGAAGGCTGCAAAACAATTCAATTTAAATTCAAATGAAATTCCTTTGAATTTTTTAAAATATCCTAAACATTTTCAAATTCTTTAAAATCTTTGGCAATACTTTGAAATATTTGAAAATCGTGGAAAATCTACGAATTCCTCATTTTTTGTGAATAAATTCTTTGAAATCTATTAAAATATTATAAAATACCCTGAAATTACATTAAATCTGATGATATTTCCAGAAATTCTTGAAAATTGGTTAAAATACCTTTATATCTTGTAAAATCTTTTAAAATCCCGTGGAATCTTGTAAAATATTCTAAAATATTTCAAACCCTTTGGAATCCCTTCAAATTAATTGAATCAATTACAAATTCCTTGCAATATTTTAAGATACCCTAAACAATTACAAAACCTATTCAAATCTTTTGAAAAGGCTTGAAATTTTTTAGAGCTCTTGAAAATTACTTGGAATTTTTAAAGTAGGGTAGACTGGGTACGGTTGTGCCAGGGTACGGTTGTGACAGTCGTCATATTAGCGTAACTATAAGGAAT
Organism: Andricus curvator; assembly: GCA_932195095.1. Taxonomy (NCBI): domain Eukaryota; kingdom Metazoa; phylum Arthropoda; class Insecta; order Hymenoptera; family Cynipidae; genus Andricus; species Andricus curvator. Next base: position 131,478 of record CAKNYM010051505.1, read on the forward strand.
ACCCGGTTGAGTGGAAGGGGAAAGAGGAGCGGCAGGCCCTTCTGAACATGCTTCACAGGATTGCGTCAATTTTTGCGTGACATTGAAGCTTGCAGAGGACTACAGTACTTTTTAGCAGCAAAAAGTAAATATTTTTATTCGATTTCTTTTAGTAATTGTTGTTATATGTATACAGATAGAGTAACAAGTGTTTTTTATCTTTATAGGTTACACATTAGTGGTTAAATAGAACTGATTACTTTGTACGATATTATTATTATGTTAATATTATTATTATGATTATTATTATTATTACCCCAAGCACTGTCACAACCGTCCCTGGGGTGTGGTCGGTTGTGACATTTTTTATTTTTTTTCTAATTTGCTCCTATAAATTAACCATTGTACTTAGGGACACAATGGTAGTATTTATTCGTAGACAAATATACATTTCACACTAAAAAATTCCTTTCATCCAGCTAACTGGCATACTGACAAAATTATAGTCGATCAAATGAAAATTGTCACAACCGTACCCGGTCTCCCCTACCCTACAATTTTTCAAATCCTTTTTAAATATCTTTAAAATTCTTGGAAGTTTTAAAAATACTCTAAAATCTTGAAAATATTTTGGAATACCTTCAAATTATTTAAATCTATTTTCCTTGGAATCTTTTAAAATATCCTAAAATATTCCAAATCTTTTGAAACCTTTCGAAATCCTTCAAAATTTTTACAAGCTTTTGAAAATTCCTTGGAATTTAAAAAAATATCCTAAAATCTCTTAAAATCCTTTGGAATCACTTGCAATTATTTTAATCTATTATAAATACCCCAAGATAGTTTAAATACTTTAAAATCTTTGAAAGTCCTTCAAAATTTGTTAAAGATTTTGAAAATTCCTTGGAATTTTTAAAAGAACCCTAAAATATTTCAAATTCTTTCAAATGCCTTGAAACTTGTTAATGCTCGTAAAGATTCCTTGGAATTTTCAAAAGCACCGTAGAATATTAAAAATCTTTTGAAATCCCTTCAAATGATTGAAAACTATTAAAAAATTCTTGGAATCTTTGAAAATACTCTAAAAGAGTACAAAATATTTGAAGAAAATTCGGAAATAGGCGTAGACCGGAATTCAATAGTGGTTAACCAATGGATTAATTTATTGAAAGAAAAGTGTTTGAAATGATATTTTTATTTGAAAAAGTGACTATAGTGACTTTATCTTAAAAAAGTGATTTAAGAAAAAAATGTTACTAAAAGTGACTGTGTGATAGTCCTGATTATTCTTGACAGTTATTTAAAGTGCTTGTTAATGCAATTCCCTGACTTTTGACTTTTTTTTTTCAAAATCCCTGACTTTTCCTGACCAACGAAATTCCCGACTTTTCCCTGATTTTCAGGCTTTCCCTGACCTGCAGTAACTCAGATTTCCCTTTCGCAGAAATTGTGACTTTGTAAAATATGAATGAAGAGAATGTGCCAACAATGATTAATGGTGGATGAGGTATACATATCTGCCTATAGAGGATGTGACTATGAATGACTCTGTAATAGGTTTGAGATGTTAACGATAGCTAGGAAGACTATTAAATTTATATCTCCAGTATTCAGAATGTGCAGGAATATAAATAGGTTTTACGAAGAATGTAGCGACAATACAAAAATTTTAATAGATATAGATTTTAATAGATACCACAACCTATACGTCATATGATTAAATCTCATGTGATTTGCCCACCCTAATACAATTAAAAATGTATTACTAAATTATTAAAATAACAACTATTTGAATAAGCAACACTTCTGTATGATGTAACCTTATGATTGGTTACATGTAACTGCTGGGTTATCACAAATAAATAAATGAAAAAAGGGACATTTGAGAGTCGTGAAAATCTGGTGTGACATGACGTGAAATTTTGCCGAGATAATTATTATTGGTAGCCCGTTGCAAAATCGAAGACACCAGGAGACACTTGGCAGTACATCGTCCTTGACTCGGTTACAGCTACAAAAGCGATAAGGATCTCGGACGTTCCTCTTTCAGTTACGAGACACATGCCATAAATGGCCAAGTGCCATTAGCGTGACGGAGTCCGCAGGAATCGCAAATCGAATCGCTCGCGTGTCGCTTACGTATAGTTGTATGTATGTACATATGTAGAAAAACATATTAGCCACGTATTGAAATGTTGTCAGTGTCATCTTTGACATCCACCAATCGCACAACTTTATCTCACACTTCACACATTCCGCAACCACATTCATTTCCGTAAACATATGCATATATTGGCCATTTTTAGAAAACAAATCCTGTTCTATGAGAAAGATCACCATCGGAATTGATCAAGTTGATGTTCTCTCATCAGAGGAACAAGATCTACAAGGAATTAATCTTTTTCAATAATTAAAAGTCTACCGGTAGGATTAGTTAGTGGACAACTGTGCAGGTGAAACTGATTCTTGGGCTATTCTGACTGCAGAGCACCATATAGAAAAGCGATTGACAAACGTAACGATTTATCTCCGGTGACAATAATTACCACTGTTGAGATGCTGCTTTCCAAGTTGACAGAACAGAGTACCATTTTGCCTCTCCGTGTTTCGCATTGGGGTTAAATGCGTGGAAAATAATCGGCAATAAATATGTCTAATGGCAGTAGTCGGGACCACTCTTAAGGCTTAAAGAACAAGCTGAAAGTGCGCAGTGAGCACTGTCGATTCCTACTGATTTATTACTAATTACGTTACACCTGCGGCATAAAGATAGCTTTAACAATGTTGATTGAATACCATCTTTTAGATAAGATTCTTCATCAGAAATATCCAGCTAATTTCAAATCTTCTTAGTAATTATTTCTAGTTAAGGGTTTTGTCGGTTCTGGAATGATAATATTCTGATTAGATCATGCTAATAGAATACCGATGACAAAGATTTATCCAGAACGCCTACTCGATTTTCAGTCAGAAGCCACATGGAACACGTTGAAACCCATATTTTGGGTAAGATTATTGATCAGAAACTTCCAGCTAATTCCAAATGTTCTTAGTAATTCTTTCTATTCAAGGTTTTTGTTGGTTCTGAAATCATAATCTTCTGATTAGAGCATACTAATCGAATACCGATGACTAAAACCAGAGCGCCTGCTATACTTTCAGTCAGGAGCAACATGGACCACATTGAGACCCATCTTTTGGATAAGATTATTTATCAGAGACATCCAGCTAATATAAAAAGTTCTTAGTGAATCTTCCTATTTAACGGTTTTGTCAGATCTGGAATCATAACCTTCTGAGTGACTTTCAGTCAAAATCAACACGGACCACATTAAAAACCATCTTTTGGATAAGATTATTCATCAGAAACATCCAGTTGATGTCAACAATTCTTAGTAATTCTTTTTATTTAAGGGTTTTGTTAGTTCAGGAATCATAATCTTCTGATTAGATCATACTAATCGAATACCGATGACAAAGATTTCTCCAGAACGCCTACTCGACTTTCAGTTAGAAGCAACATGGACCACTACCTTCTATAGTCCTACGGTTGCTACCTACAGCCTACATACTTATGTGCCACGCGACATTTATACCTCATATCTGCCAACTGACTTTTCCTACACGTAAGTATCTTGTGCAACGCCAACTGCCTACACGATTCGAATTGAAATCCACAGTTTCGAAAACCACTTGCATTTTTAGAAATCAAATTTCTCCTTGCTTTAATAAGCATACCTCTCTTACCATCAGGGAAATAGTAAAAACTTCATTCATATCTTTTTAATGGCAGTTATACTTTTTATTGAAATTCGTAAGTTAGTCAGGAACGACATAATATTTACAAAACTAAAACAAGGATGTCGCGACCATCGCGACCAAATCATGTCCATCTAAAAGTTTCTCTTTATAACAACCTAGTTCCGAATCCAGCTCCTGGAAAATTTACAACCTCCTAGGGCCATTAGAAAATGTTTTGAAAATCGTTAAATTTTCAACAAAATAGTCGAATCCTCAACCAAACTAGATTAATTTTCAACCAACTAATTGCATTTTTAACCAAGAGTTTTCAATCAAGAAAGATTTTTAAATCAAGAAAGAGAAAAAATTTCAACCAAATTGTTCAATTTTCAACCCACGTTCAACCAAAAATAATTACTTTCTAACAAAGTGATTCAATTTTCCGCAAAATAATTAAATTTTCAAAGAAACACTGAAATTTTTAACCAAGGAAGATGAACTCTCAACCAAGAATATAACTGTAGACTTTTCATCCAAAAGGAATCAAATTTTAACCAAAAGCAGTTGGACTTTCAACCAAAGGGATGAATTTTCAACTAATGTAAACTGATAAATCTTCAACTGGAATAGTTAAGTTTTCAATTTAAAAAACCGGATTTTCAACAAAATATTAAATTTTCCACCAAAAAGATGAATTTTCAGACAAGAAAAAATCTCTACCAAAAAATACAACTTTTCAAGAAAATACATAAATTTTTAATTAAATAATTGAATTTTTAACAAGAACAATATATACATTTTGAACCAAATATTTGAATTTTTAACTAAGAAAGATAAATTTTTAATCAAATAGTTGAATTTTCAACTGAAAAAGATAAATTTTCAATAAAAACTGGAAAAGTTGAATTTTCTGTTGGAAAAAGCTTATTTTCAACAAGAAAAAAGATTTGTAAAAGATGAGTTCTCAACAAAAAATATAATAGTTGAAATTCAAACAAAAAAGAATATGATTTTAAACGAAGAACATTAGAGTTCAACCTACAAAGATGCATTTCCAATAATAATAAATAAATTTTCAAGCCAAAGAGACAACATTTAATTTGAAGAGTTTACGTTTCAACCAAGGAAGAATTTTCAGTCAAGAGAAAAAACTTGTTTTAATCAAACTGTTAAATTTTAAGCCAAAGAGAGGAATTTTCTACAAAAGAGTTGAATTTTCAACCAAAGAGAATTAATGTTTTTCTAACAAAAATGTTGAATTTTGAACAAAATAATTAAATTTTCAACCAAATAATAAAATTTGTATTCATAAAAGATGAATTCTCTTTGAAAAATTTAATGGTAGACTTATCAAACAAAAGGAATTAACTTTCAACGAACAATAATTGGGTTTTCAACCAAAAAGAAGAATTTTCATCTAAAATGATTATTTGACTCTAAAAATTTTTTCCTTTTTTTAAAAGTGTTTTTATAGATAGACATATTGCCGGCTCCCACTTTTTGAAAATTTACAAATTCCTAGGACCAACAAAGAATGTTTTAGAAAATTTTGAATTTCAGGGTAGTACAAAAATTCTCATTTTCCTATATTGAGCCATTAATCTCTATTGGCACAGGAAAAGATTTTTTCACATGCAAAAAATGTTTCTTTAAACTCACGTATTTCAATTACTCGTCAAAACTTAATGACTTTTCGTTTAAAAAAAATAATAAAACGTAGGAAATGAAGCTCAGTTTAAAAATTACGGGCATGACTTGGATGAAGCATAACAACTGACACTCGACAGTTGCTACTCATGAAAATTCATGACAGGCAATTAATCTTGAGAATCGGAACATTCTGATGGGCAATTTACTGATCAAATCAAAAATCCGGAATCTGTATAAAACACAGAAAAAACTGAGGGTTCACTAAAATTGCGGATTAAATAAAAGTCGTTATATTTTAGAACTTGAACTTCAATAGAATCCTGTGGAAACCCAAAAGGGTTCCTTTGGAACAATTGAATAGAGTAACATGGAGGGGCATTTATAAAACCAACCGCTTGCAAAGTGAGTCTCTATTAAAATTGGTTTCCTTTGGAGATCCAACCGGAGTCTCCTTTGGAACAAATTCATCATTTGGTGTTCCTTATCAGCAAGAGGGGTTCCTTTTTGTTGCTGTTCCTTAGGAACCAAAAATTGGTTCTAATAGAAATCCCAGTTTCTTCTGTGAAGTGTTGCATATCATTTTGATCCAATTTCGGTGTCAAATTGATCAACTGATATTTACTGTGAATCTATCTTGAATAAGCTGAAATGGAAATCGACTCTTGTTCGTGAGACGCAATTACAAATTCCCTTAATCCATTCTTTTGAGAGTCACACTCTGATATTTACGATTGTTATTTCGTGAGAGTGTTGGCTGATCACGGATCAGCGGATCAGATTCGAAATGATACCATTGCTTCTATCGCAAAAGGAGACACAGATTCCTATGGTACTTAGAAACACAGACTCAGGTTGCAGGATCAAAGAATCAAAGTGGAATAACGAGCCGCAGAAACCTTTCCTTACAACAGTCAAGTCTGGTCAACTAGATAGTTATCGAGCAGTCCCCAACTCCAGGGTCGGCACCCTCATTACAATTTACACCTAAGATTTCCGACAATCATCAATTATAATCAGAATTGCTACTGGAGACCGGTTTCAAAATTCCAGACCTTGTCCAGGTTCTCCAGGCCAATTTCTTATAAAAGTAGAAAATCTATCAAATTATAACATTTTTCTGCTGTTTTCGTGTCCCCTGGCCAAACTGGTACTACGGGACTAAAATCTACTTCAAAATTATTAGAAAACTTATAAATAATTAGATTTTCTGTCAAGTTTTTCTTCCAAACACTTTTTTTATGTGTGAGCGTCTTAGTCCCACATGCGGGTTAAAGTCACTCACACTTTAAGTGATGGTAAATAGTTGTTTACAAATAAAATGTATGTTTGTGCTTTATAGTACGAAAGAGGGTCAGATAGAGATTATATATTTAAGGCATCAATTAATTTAAATTTCTTCTTGCGCTTTATTATAAAACCCGAAAAAAAGGAGCCGCTTAGCCCCATTTTACGGTATTCAGAAAAAAGCGTAAAGATAAATAATCGGTCCTGGATCACGATTCATATTTATTATATTTAGCATTTGATGAATGCAAGAATAGCTTTATTATAAAACGATTTTGACTATAAAAATGAAAAATTGAAGATGATTGCATTGAATTATAGGCTAATTTGACGCTATTAGAGACTGGAAAATGCATTTTCTGAATGGTTGTTGAGCGAGCTATTCATCCGATCCTGAAGCTGGGAGAGTTCCACCCTATAATTCACGCCTAATCGGATTTTAAGATGTGCAAGAGATAACATTGAATCCTAATTCCCCACACATATCTTGCACCGCGTTGACTTTCCCAGTACTTATCGAACCATTTGCCTTCTCACGACGTAAAAGATAACGATTCCCAACCACGGACCTCGATTAACTCGTAAAGCCTTTGAATATCGACCACAATTCTTCAGTTCGCGATGATCCCAGGAGACAGTAAATACCCTGAAAAGTTGAAAGGTATTCGATTCTCTGATCGAAGCTTATAAATAAATCATGCACTTCCTTCTTAGTTTTGCATTCTATCTCCAGGCCTCGGACTCATCTGAGAAATTCAAAATAGGGTAATTGTTTACTTTGACGACTTTTCCGAATTTTCGAGTAAATGTTTCGAAACGAGGGGGAACTCTGGAATACCTAAGATTACTTCGAATTGCATAGGATTACATAGACTGTTTTTTGACCAAATAGATGAAATTTCAACCAAAAAGTTTAATTTTCTACCAAAAACATGAATTTTACACTGTAAAAGACGAATTTTCAACAAAATAAATGAACTTTCAACCAAAAAAAAACTAACTTTCAAGAAAATAGTGAAATTTTCAACCAAAGAGATGAATATTTAACTCAGATGATAAATATTCAACTTGAATAGTTCAGTTTTTAGTTAAATTCAATTTTCGATGAAAAAACAATGATTTTTCACAAAATTAGTTAAATTTTCAACCAAAAAGATGAATTTTCAACTAAAATGAAAAATCTTTAATCAAAAGAAACCAATTATCAACGAAAAATTTAATAGTTGATATTTCAACCGCAAATGATACTTTCTAAAAAAATTGTTTAATTTTCAACAAAGTAGATACATTTCTAACAAAAACATGAATTATTAACCAAGAAGAAGAATTTTTTACCGAAGGAGACGAATTTAAAAAAAAAGACATGCATTTTCAACTCTAAAAATGATCAACTTTCAGCCAAGAAGAGCAATTTTCTACTTAAAAAAACGATTTTTTAACGAAACAGATGCATTTACAGCCAAGTAGTTGAATTTTCAACTAAAAAAGATCAATTTTCAGCGAAAAAGTTTAATTTTAAACTAAAAATTATAAATTTTCAAAGTGATGAATTTTCAACTAAAATTATGCATCTCCAACCAAAAATTGAATTTTTAACAAAGTTACACTTTCAATCAAGCAGTTGAATTTGCAAGAAAAACTTAACTTTCAACCAGAAAGATCAATTTTCTACCGAAAAGAAGTTTTTTTCAACAAAATACATGAATTTTTAATCAAGAAGTTGAATTTTCAAATAAAAAAGATACATTTTTTGGCAAATGCATTGAATCTTTAACTAAAATAGATAAATTTTTAACAAAAAATGGAAAAGTTAAATTTTCAATTAAAAAAATAATTTTTGACAAAAAAAAAGGAAGATATTTCAACCAAAAAGATGAATTTTCAATCCAGATGATTAATTTTCTACCAAAAGACAAATTTTTCACAAAATACATGAATTTTCAACTAAGACAAATTTTTACCAAAAATTAAATAATTATACTTTCAATTTGAAAAATTTATTTTCAACAAAAAAAACGGATTTTGAACAATACATTTAAAAATTGAACCAAAGAAATTAATTTTCTACCACAATAGTTACATTTTTCAACCCAAAAAGACGAATTTTCAACAAAAAATATAATTTTACAACGAAAAAGGTTCTTTAAATCTCGTGAAAATTTTAGAAATCTCTTTAAAGGCTTTGAAAATTGATGAAGTCTTTGAAATCCCTTGAAATCTTTTAAAATTTTGATTTTTGAGATGGCTGATTTTATTTTCGCCAATCTGGCGAAGAAGTTTGGAAATATGTTTAAAGAAAAAGTGAAAAAATAGTGACATTAGCGAGCAATTTAAGAAAATAGCAGCATTAGTGTCATTTTTATCAAAATAGTAGAAAAGTAATGACATCGTTAAAAAAGTGTCAAAAAGTGTGCAAAAAAAGTATTCATTAATTATCTAAAATTAAACTACAATATAAAGAATTCATAAAAGAACATTTCTAAATTCAAAGAATTTTAAATACAAAATCAAAAGCCTTTAACATTGCACAAACTGTATATTTTTTAATTTGTAACATTCCGGATTAAACATCTAAAACCGGATTCTTAAAAACTAATATTTCCAAATTTCAACTGTCAAAACTTAACAAATTTAAATTTAAGGCCTCGAAAATTAAAACATTTTGAAATTAAGATTCAAGACGTTGAAAATGAAATAATTCGCTTCAATATGAAGATTTTTTTTTCACAGTCAAATACTGAAAAATTTGTAACAGTTACATTGTTAAAATCCTTAATTAAAAATAATAGGTCATGTTCAATTGTCTAATTATGAAAGTTTATATTTTACATTATTCGATTTGGAACGTTTTTAAGTAAAAATTTTCAATTTGAAAAGTGAAAGATTTTATTATTAGGCATTCCAAATTGTTCTTGGTGGTTCGGAACCCACCTTTAACTGTGGGTCCCCCCTCCCATCACCAAGTAATTGTGCGTTGGGGACTGGGGGGGAAAAGGAATAGGGGAGAGGTACAAGGAAAATGTAAAAGGGACACATTAGAAGCTTAAATTCCATAGAATAGCAGTAGTGTGAAGAAAAAAAACGACTACTAATTATTAAATTACAAACAAATAGCAATTCTTGGATGAAAAGAGTCTACTCAACATTGTGTCACGTAAACCGCGTAATGAAAGACGTCGTACCTCCTCATCAGCGATGGGACCATAATGTCAGTATTTTCCACGCATAAGATTAGACGCACACTTTATTAGCGAACGTCCATATTCAGAATTTCCTACTTTTTGTGGAATTTCTTTAAATAAGCATGAAAATTTGCATCAAAATGGGCGAGTTGCAAATAGTTTCTTAGAAAATTACAAATGAGGCTTGTTTACCTAAAGTCTACGGACTATGAATATGTAAAAGATACAAAAGTGCGTAAATCATCTGTATGAATGTATATTTGAAGTAGTATGGGAAGAAACTAGTTTCTTTTAACTAGTTACTGTAACTAGTAAATTTTCTTGGTAACGATAGTGATGATGAGGTTACTTTTGTAAATAAGTAACAAATTGGATAGGAAAAATCTGAAAAAATGCACAGATATTCTTTCAACATTCTTTATTGCAATACATTTTTCAAAATCCTAAAATATTCAATAATCAAAATGTGCAGTTTTGCGATGCGAGTGCAGTTAAATCATTAAATTTATGATAAAATCATTCTTACGCAAGAAATATCATTTTGAATATTTTTGAGTGTAATCAGACAATACTAATAAAACGCTGTTGTCAAATGTATTCCGGGGATTCGGCTTGCTTCTTGAGTTACTACTGTCATCAAAAGGGTACTTTTTTCTACCACTTGTCCCTCTGTACCACCCACGCGCCAACACTGATTACTCTCAGAAATATTCAAAATGATATTTCTTGCTAAGAATGATTTTATTACAAATTTATATCATTGAACTGCACTCGCATCACAAAACTGCACATTTTGAGGTATTAAACAGCTTCCTACATGAATTTGCTCTCAAGATAAAGTAAAATTGTAAATAAATCCCCGTTGAAAGTAAATTACGGAATATTTCACAACTTTGAAAAATGTATTGCATTAAAGAATGTTGAAAGAATATCTGTGATTTTTTTCAGATTTTTCCTAACGTCGACCTCGTTCTGGCAACAGTTGAAAATCGACGCTTGAAAAAGAAGGCCAATAATCCCTGTTTTTTAGATGTTTTACCTTCTAAGTATTCCTAACAATTTTTTGGAATAAAAGTGATCATATCGAGAAATTCGGAAGACTTTAATCTTTTAGATTCTTTTTATGGAACAATTCAAAGATTTTTTTCAGCGAGATGCAATCAAAAGAAGGGATATATTGAACGACGAAACTTTGAATCTCAACCCTGGATTACACAATTTTCGAAAATCTATAGAAACACTTTTAGAAAAAAAAAAAAAAATTAATTTCAGAGTTGAACACTCAATTTTTTGGTTGAGAATTAATTTTTTATCTGAAAATTTAACCACTTCAGTTGAATATTTATAATTAGTTCAAAATCGGTGTCTTTGGTTGAAAATCCAAATATTATTGGTTGAGATATCATCTTGTTTGATTCAAATATTTATTATTAGGTTAAAAGTTTAATTTTCTTGTTCAAACTTCAACAATTTGAAAATTTTACTACTTTGGTAGAAAATTCAACTATTTGGATAAAAATTAACACTACTGTGGAAAATACAACTGTTTTGTAGAAAATCCGCCTTTTTGGATTGAAATTTCAATAATTTAATTGTATTTTTTTCTCTCTTAACCGAAAAATGTTTCTAGCTTGAACATTCAACTCTTTCGTTTGCAATTTATCTTTTTTCGTTAACATTTTTTTTTTTCAATTGAAAATTTAACTTCCATTTTTGGCTGAAAATTTAAATTTTCCATTTTTTGTTGAAAATGGATCTTTTTCAGTAGGGAATTCATGTATTTTTTGTTGTTGAAAATTTATCTTTTTTTGATAAAAAAAAAATTAACCTTCTTGGTTAAAAACTCTTCTATGTGGTTTAAAATTGAACTACTTTAATGAAAATTCATCTTTATTGGATGAGTTCAACTGTCTTTTTTTAAATTTAAATCTTTTTTTATCATTCTATCTGAAAATTCATCTCTTTCATTGAAAATTTAACTATTTGATTGCAAATTTGATGCTTTTGATTAAATATTAATTTTTGAAGTGAAGATTTCATTATTCCATTTTTGGTTAGAAATTCGCCTTTTTTAGTTAAAAATGCCACCGCTTTGTTTGAAAATTTATCTTTTTTAGATGAAAATTCGTTTTTGTTTTGGATAAACATTATTTTTTTAAATGAAAATTTGATTATGCCATTTTTTGTTGGAAATTTATCTTGTTTGGTTTGAAATTCAACTATCTAGTTGAAAATTCATGTATTTTTCTGAAAACTTTTCTATCTGCTATTTTTCTGAAATCGTTCCTATAACTTTTTTGGTAGAAAAAGTTCTCTTCTTGTTTAAAAATTCATCTTTTTAGTTGAAAATTTAACTATTTTGTTAGAAATTCATTTTTTTTTTGTTAAAAATTAATTTTTTAGCTGAAAAATTAACTATTCCATTTTTGGTTGAAAATTTATCATTTTTGGTCGAAAATTCAACTATTTGGTTTGATTCTTAAAAATAAAAAAAAAACGTTCAGAGCCATAGAGATTTATATCCCAATATAGTAAAATCAGCATTTTTCCCCCACCCTGAAATTCAAAATTTTCTAAAACATTCCTTGTTTCAGAAATATTATGTCGGTCATGACTAACCTGGAACGTTCAATAAAAATTATAACAACTGTCACACGACAGATATGAATGAGGTCGTTTAAAAATAAAATTATTTCTAAAATTTAAAAGTAACTAAAAAAGTAACTAATACTTTTTTTTTGCAAAAGTAAGTAAGAAAAAGTTAAATTTGACTTGTTTAGTTCTTTTCAATTATAATTAATTAATCAGTGCATCTTACCTTTTTCAAGTGCTTGTTCACCCATTTCGTGAAGGTCTTCTTTTGTATGGCATCTCGTTCGTCTGCAAATAAAAAAAGTAATAATTAATGTGTATCTTCAATAAAAGAAATTTCTGATAAAATGGGAAAATATGGGTTCTTTTTTTAATGAGAAAGGGTCATCAATTAATCGCAATCAATCCTGGTTCAGTGGCGTTCCGGGGTCGAAGCGTTTAACCTAATGAACTTTTAAAAGTGCTGACACGCACGATTTGATATTAAGTGAGATCCACACCCCCTGACCTCTGAGATTGAGCAGAAAAATTCATATACAATTTACCAATATCCAGGCTAATTTATTTTCCAATTCCAGTTCTTACTACTTGAAGTGGATTGTAATAACCAACATCATAAAAAAACGCTCCTATTTTTATTTCAACGCTTTGAATACAGAAAAGGTTTTGAAATCGTGAAAAAAGTTTCTACGAGATTAAATCTCAACGAGCTTATAATAATTATCCAATAATCATTAACTTATAGTTCATAATCTATAATAAATCATTTGAAAGTTGCTATTAAAAGGCTTTTCTTACATTAGTCTAAGGTTATTGGCTAATATAATTACATGTTGTGATCAGTTAGCAGTGAAAGGAAATTAAACATTTTATGACACATAAATTGAGAGTATAATTTTTTATGCAATTACGGAATTGACAGCCCAAAATGACCTCAAAACAGGGGAAATAGGGTGATTTAAAAAATAGGGGTATAATAGGAGAATAAATTCTTTTTAATCTTTATGTATAGGTAACATATTAAATTCAATATGAAAAACTTTAAATTCCTGAAATTTTGACGACGAAATATATTGCATTTCAACCAAATAGTTGAATTTTCAGTTTAAAAAATTAATTTACGAACAAAAAAAAAGAGTTTTCAATAAAATATTTAAGTTTGCAACCAGAGATGAATCCTCAACGAAAACAGATTAATTTTTAGTCAAACAGTTGAATTTTAACCCGAAAAGTTGAATTTTCCACGAAAAAGTTCATTTTTAATCAAGAAGATTAATTTTCTGCCAAAACTCGAATTTTCATCCAAATAGTTGAATTCTCTATTAAAAAAGATCAATCATCAAGCAAAAATAAAACAGTTAAGTTTTCAGTTACAAAAATTAATTTTCAACCAAAAAAAAAACGAGTTTTCATCAAAAAAAGTTTATTTTCAACCAAGAATGATGAACTTTCAGCCACTTAAATTTTAAAGCAAGAGACGAATTTTTAACAAAATAATTTAATTTTTAAACATATAGTTACATTTTCAAGACAACATTTTTAGAAGACAGTTGAATTTTCAACAAAAAGTTTATTTTCAATCAAGAAAGATGAATTGCTAATCAAGAAAGATAACTTTTCTACCAAAAAAAGATGAATTTAAAAAAAATTTCAAATCTTTTCAAATCTTTGAAACCCGACTAGTTTCTAACCAAAAAAGTGACTAATGCCTACAAAACACTTCAAAAGAATTCAAATGAATTGGAAAAATTTATTTAAATTGAAAAAATCCATTTATTTCAATAAAATTTGAGTGAATTTAGAGAAAATTAAGGGAAAGGAGAAGAAAGCGATGAACTTCATAAAAAATGAAAATGAATTTAAAAAACAATCAAGTGAATTCAAAACAATTCAAACATATGCAAAAAATTGATTGAATTGAGCAAGTTTGAAAAAAATGTCGAAAAATTAAAAAGAATTTCATGAAATGCCTAAGAATTTAAGTTAAATAAAAACTTGTTTAAAATCCATTGAATTGAGTAGAATTGAGTGAATTTACAATTCAAAAGAATTTAATAGAGTTCAGGATAAATTAATAAGAATTCAGGGCGAATTCCAAATGAATTGTAAAAAATATTTGAAAATCTCTTCAAATCTTTGAAACCCTACGAAATCCCTCACTTTTTGTGAATAAATTCTTTGAAATCCATTAAAATCCCTTAAAATTATCAAAACCCTTGGAAATCCCTTGAAATTGTTTAAATCTCTTGAAAATGCCGTGGAATCTTTTAAGATACCCTAAAATATTTCAAAGTTTTTAAAATCCTTCAAACTATTGAAATAAATAAAAAATTTTTGAGAATTTTTTAAAAGTTCCTAAAATATTTCAAATCCTTTGACATCTTTTGAAATCCCTTGAAATTTTTAAAAGCCCTTGAAAACGCCTGGAAATCTTTTACAATACCCTCAAATATTTCAAATCCATCAAATCCATTAAATAACTAAAATCAATTAAAAATTTCTTTGTAATCTTTTCAAGTAACGTACGATTTTTCAAATACTTTAAAATATTTTGAAATCCCTTGCAATTTTTGCTAGCCCTTGAAAATACCAAGAAAGTTGAAAAAATAACTTAAAATAATTCAAATCCTTTGAACATTTTATCAATTGAACCTCAGGATCAATTAAATAAAAACATTAAAAAATAAATCTATTGAATTTTAGGAAGAATTGAGTAAATTTAGAAGAATTCAAGTGAATTCAACAAATTCAAAAGAAGTCCAAAGAATTTAAAAGAACTTCGGATAAATAAATAAGAATTCAGGATGAATTAAGAAAAAACTAATGTCAAAACTCTAATCTTTGATACCCTACGAAATGCCTCACTTCTCTTGAATAAATTCTTTAAAATCCACTAAAATATTATAAAATCCCGTGAAATTCTTAGGTAATATTTATTGAACTCCTGGGAAATTTATTAAAATACCCTGAGAGTTTTAAAAAACTCTTACAATCATTGAAATCATTGAAAACCTTATAAAAACCCTTGAAATCTTTTTGAATATCTTAAAACCTTATGTCCTGTAAATTCATTCCATATCTTCCGAAATTCTGGAAAGTTCTTTATCCTAAAATATTTCAAACGCTTTAAAATCCCTCTAAAATAATGAAATTCATAAATAATGCCCTAAAATATTCCAAATTAAAAGCTCTTGGAACTGCCTTAGAAGTTTAAAAAATACTCTAAAATCTTTAAAATCCCTTCGAATTACTGAAATCTATTGAAAATTTCGCGGAATCTTTAAAAATACCCTGAAATATTTCAAAAGAATTCAAGACAATTCAGAAATAGGCATAAACCGGAATTGAATAGTGATTAATCCATGAGTTAATTTATTAAAAGAAAAGTGACTAATGTGATCTTATCATTTTAAAAAGTGACTAAAAAGTGATTTGAGAAAAAAAATGACTAATAGTAACTGTGCCCTGATTATCTTTTACAGTTACTTCCTGCAGAAATTCCCTGATTTATTGCTATTTTTTCTCAAAATCTCTGACTCTTGGAAGCTTCGATCATATTACAAATTTTTTAAAGTTCAATTATGGGCTACAAATAGGGTACCATAGGGACCAAATCTTGAAAATAGGGTACTTTAGGGACCGAAACTGAATATAGGGTAGAATAGGGGATATAGGGACCGGTCTGTAAGGATTGCTGTCCCTAACTTACCAACCCCATTTTGCAAGCGGTTGGTTTCGGAATGCGCCTTAAGTTACTCTATTCAAGTGTTTCGGGATAGATAAACGTTTATTTTTTAGCCTGCTGGCCTTAAAAAATTGACTTGCTTACACTTCCATTTTGTACAGAATTTTCTTAAAACTAACCCTTAAAACTAAAATCCTTCCACACCTTATCTCTAACGCCGCTCGCTCTTATCGCATTGCCTTCCTCGCTTCGCCTCGCCTCGCACGCATGTCCCTACTTTCTTGCTTTGCCTCGCATTACCAAACTCTGCCTCCGCGGCTAATCCCTAATACTTATCTACTATTTACAATATTTACGTTTACTTATATTTACTTCCTCCTCTATTTACAATCTTTCCTTCTCCATTCCTCATCCTCCTTCCTTCTCTTCTTCTCCATCTTACCCAAGACTCCCTTCACCCATGCTACTGCCCTTTTGTCACCCCTTTCATGCATCAATACCTCCATGCTTATCCCACTCCTTTCCACCTCTACGCACTACTCCAACCAATGCTCCACTCTTGCCTCCCCCTTCCCACATAGTTCACACACATCCTCTTTTCCCTAGCGAGCCAGAAACTATTAAATCCCTCCATGCACCCACATCTCATCCCCGCTATAAGCTCCTGACTTCCTTTCTATTCAAGTGTTTCCAAAGGAACCCTATTGTCTCTCCACAGGATTCTATTGAAGTTCAGTTTCTAAAAGATAACAACTTTTACTCAAGCCGAAACTTTAGTGTAACCCCAGTTTTTTCTGTGCATATGCAAGAAATTTTTCGTCTTAAGTCATCGGTCGATAAGTAGAAATCGATGTCTGTCCCTAACTTGCCTGCCCCACTTTGCAAGCGGTCGGTTTCTGGTTTCAATTAGAGTTCAACTTCTAACAGATACCAAATTTTATTTAAGCCGCAACTTTAGTTGCTTCTAAAACTGTGTTTGAATTTTCCAATGAGTTGATCTCTGAAGAAAGGGTCGAATCACTGTTGAAACCTGAGCATTCACTTTACTTCTCAGAAGACTTTCAAATTAATTTTTCCAAGTTCTTGTGACAAGATCGAGTCTCTACAAGTCGCAAGAAGCCAGGGGCTTCGTTTTCTCTAGCATCTAAAGACACCGTGCGAAAGTAGTAAACCGTATGCGCTTATCGAAAGCCGTATTCTAACTTCCGCGACTTGACAGCGTGTCCCGCGTGGAAAAAACGTGTAACTGAGACCCTCACTAAGGAGGTGAATATAGAGGGAATTTCTCGTACGAATCCTCGCACGTCATAAACGTCAAGATGGTAATGGACCATGCGCAATATTCACAAATACAATCATATAGTATGAAAGTAACAACTATACACTTTAGAGTTTCCTTAATATAAAATCTCTAAACGATATTGTCGTTTTCGATTCTGACGATTTTCGAGAGTAACACGGTGGTAACGTTTGCTTGCTGTAGGCCGCTCATATTCAACAGTAGTGTGTGTCTGTGTGTGGTGCTGCATTTGAAATCACTGATGCTAACTGAGTCGCCTTTATCTGCGCATGTTTGAATTGTAACATAGTTGATTGGCTGTAGTACGCGCCTGTATTCGAATTCCCAATGAGGACGCGAACTAGAACCAATAAGCGCCATTCTATCGAAGCATGCGCATGTCAAGGTGGTCTTTTCGGGATCACTT